>JBAMJV010006793.1:0-69178 GCA_037951105.1 Echinarachnius parma | reverse complement strand
GATAGACGGCCATCTCTTGCGACTGCCCCAAGGCGCTTCGACTCCTGAATTTTCTCCATATGGAGGTGATTGAGGATTCGACGTTCTTCTCTCATCAGAAAAAAAATCTGCAGCCATCCATCGAGAAGGTGTGGGAATCCAACCAGCGGGAACTTGCAACTGAGCTGAAGGAGAGAGGGACTCCTTGACAATTGGAGGGGATGGGCGGGCAGACAGCCCAGGCTTCTCGGCGAAGTATGGCACATATTCTGCCATAGATCTTCACACCAAAAAGATCATTGATCTTCAACTTGTACAGGTACTGTTTGATTTTACTTTTTGTAAAATCCTAGACTATGATTTGCATAATGAATACAATAGACATATCTCCACACCCACTTGTTTGTCTACTGGCTCTTTTGGCAAGTCAAATCATAAATTGTGAAGGTTTACTTGCCCCAACAAAGCTGGCAAAATACGTCAGGGAGACCACTCCAGGGATCGAGCACCAATACGATGTATGGCACATCGCAAAAGGTAATTTATGTTCTTATCTGATCAGTCAGTGTGATGTGTACTTCATTTAGTATGTCAGAAACAAATTACAAAATTCCATCTAGCATTGAAATCTGTGTTGTTGCTGATGAAGATGAATGATGTTCTGTAAAATTGGAGTTTATCTTGCCATATGTTTATATTTATTATTTGTATTAGGAATCAGGAAGAAGATCCATGCTCTTTCCAAGAAGAAAGGATGTGAAGGAGTCGGCCAGTGGGAGCAGAGCATCTGCAATCATATATACTGGACTGCATCATCGATCCCTGTGGACCAGCCTGAGCTGCGCGTTGCCAAGTGGACATCATTGTCCAATCATATCCAAGGTGTTCACGAAGGTCACAGCGAGCTGTTTCCCAAATGTCTACACTGCAGCCTGGCTGGCGAGAGACAGAAAACATGGCTTCAACCTGGTAAGTAACTTAAATTTGTTTCATTTGTTCAAGGGTGACAGAGGGGCAAGCGCCCCCCCCCCCCCCCCCCCTCCCCCCCGGTAGTGAAAACAAAACTGTTGAGGGATGCACCCAATCCTACCATTTTATCATAGAAACTGTGATATGTCCCCTAGGTAAAACAATTCTGTGTACATAAGAGATACAATTTAGTATGATCTTGAGTCATCCAATCAATGATAACAAAGACTAGTAAAATGACTTTGTTGGTGGGGTGGAGTAAAACAAATCATATATCATTTTACTGACATGCAGGAATTTGCTTATTTTCTTCTCTTTTTGTTGGTTTACGTGTATGAATGGCAAATTTAATTTAAACCTTTGATACTAAGATAGTAACTTTGTCTTTTTACAGGCACATATGTATGTGAGAAGTTGGAGGACATCGTACACAATGACACTCTACTGAAGGACATCAAGAAAATGTCAGATGACAAACAAACCTCCGCTCTTGAATCATTTCACAATGTGATAAATCAGTTTGCGCCGAAGATGAAGGCCTACCAGTATCACGGCATCCTGAATAGGTAAGTATTTTTGTCCTTATTTCTTTTCCTTTTTAACTTTTACTTCTGTGCTTTTCCCCATTACTTTTCTTCCTTCTTTCTCTTTCTTTTCCCCTTTACTTTTTAATTTAAACCATAAAGTTACTTGTTTAATTGTTTTTCCTTTAAGATTACTTTCAGTTCGTGACTTTTGTCAGGGTGAAGAGCAAGCTTTGCATTGCCTTATCATATTGCCATATGTGTGTGGACTGTTGGCAAAAATAAATATAATCAAAACAAGATTATTCAAAAGACAATTATCTGTCCCTTTTCAGAGTTCATCTTGCTGCCATCCACTTCAACTGGAATGCTGATCGCCTACAACAAAGTCGGGGAAGAAAGCGTACAAGGTCAAGAAATTGAAGTACAAGCCTGGGAAAGCTTCAGTCGCCGAAGTGAAAGGGCCAAGAGATGTTGGTGAGTTGGGATACAGGCCACAACAATTTTTTCCGCTTCCCAAGTAGGGCAAGTCCCAGCGAAATCCAGAACAATACATTTGCACTTCATGGGCTTTCAAATGGATATCTCTGAAGTTTATCAATTAAAAATGATAGTATTAGTCGTTTATAAACTAATCAAAATGATGTTATTGCGTTAAGAATAGTAACACTCTTTGGCTGAAAATTGTATTTGCCCTTCTGGCAAAATGTTCTGAAATTGTTTGATGATCTCGGGATTAGTGGCATAGGTTCTTACAAATTTGTTTGCACCCGAGACCTATCACGGGGAGGAGGGGGGGGGGGGGGGGGGGGGGGGGGGTGGCTGCGTCAATTTTGTTTTAAAAAGTGGACCATTAAAAAGTGGACCTTTCTGAATGGAGGGGGGGGGGGGGGGTGGGAATGTAACATCACTTGATTTCTTCATACTTGTGCGATTAGATATTGCTTGTGCTCATTCCCTACATGCATTCAGGAGGAACTCTTATGCTTGCTGCATTTACTAATACACAATATATGTAACTGTGTTTCTTTTCTTTTCTTTTCTTTTGTTTTGTTTTCTGTAGGATACATTGCCGAGTTGGTAAACGAGGTTGTGAAGCGAACAAAGGAGAACAAGATATCACCTAGGAAAAGGGCAGCACCACCTCCTTTGACCAGTGGCTTTGAACACCGCAGCAAGGAAGAACTTGTCCAACACTTGTCCAACAACACAGAAGCCGATTCAATGTCGACAATGATTGAAATCTCTCCAAATCCTGTGCGTGCATGCGTCGTCCGTGACCTTACACAAATTCGAATAACTTTCTAAGCCTACATCTATTTGTACCAAACATGATTGGTAGGTGCCTTATATTCGCCTCCATGATTTTCCGGGGTCAAAGGTCAAATGTGAAAGTTTACATGTGTGTGTTGGTTTGTTATATGAATTGAATTGAATTGAAAATGGTTTATTGAATAAAAGTACATGGCAGCTAAAAAGCTGAATTGCGTAAAATTTTACAAAGTCATACAAACAAATAACATATAAATATAAATTTGATATACAAAGACATAAACATATTAATACTGCTTTACTTTAAAACGTCAACTTCTAGGATGGCATAATCAGTGTGATGCTAAAGATTAGTGGAAATATGTTTCAATTGTTAAGATTGCGTATAATATATAACTACCATGGCAAGCAATACTAATATGCATATTAACGATTAAGCATGAGTATAAACATTCAATCTTAGTATCAATTAATATAACAATCTTAATCAATGTGGCGTTAATTAAACTATTGAGATGATAATTATGATAGTGCATAAAGACTTGTCAATCATAATTAAATTGAATGTGGTATACAAATAAATTTTCCATGAGTAAAACATTTTGCATAAACACCTTATAAAATGAGCTATTATTATGCACTACAAAGCAATCAACTTATTAAAGCATTAATGTGTGGAATTGCCCAAACAGAACATAATACTTATACTGCACAAAGAATACCGTGATTCAATTGAAATTTTGGGTACAATATCAAAGTAATTATTAAAAAAGTATTATATTAATGCATGTAATTATACAAAAAAATATATAACCAAAATCTGGGTATTGCAATAAAAGAGACAAAGAGTAGTCGTTGTAGTGGGATTTACTCATTTCGGTATTGTATATTAAATAATAATAATTCAATGTCTTATACTATTATTGCATATAATGTCATAAATAAGCTCATCATGCAGATTTATAAAACTAATCATATATTGCACAGTAAATACAGTGGTTCAATTGGAATTTTGAGTGCGATATTAATAATTACTACAAAAAGTATTATATTAAAGGGGTAGTACAGTTTTGGTAAGGCTGAAATTTATTAACCAAACCTGGACAGTAACATTATAAACTAATAGTTATAACTCCACCATGCTCGATAGGTATACAAAATTACAAACGACTAAGTACAAAGCCTGTTATCATTCAAAAAGAGCCATTAAAACACAAGAGGGCGCTCTCTAAAAAGGCATTGGTTTCAACCATTTTATATACAAAAGTATGCATGTGATATTTTATTGAAATAATGATTAAATAGAGAGATCATCAACAATTATTTAAAAAACGCTTTTGAAAATTTTTGAAAAAGTGTAAGTATTTTTTTAATTTTTTTAAAAAATCATTTAATTATTTGGGCCCCAAATAATTATAAGATAAGGTTTTTTTTATTGATATTTCAGCCGTTTCTGGACCGATTTTGATCAAATAAAGTTTATTGTGCCATTAAAATTGTATGTTCTCTCGAATTCGACACTCGGTTTTTCATTACCTCACAAAAAAATTGTGATGTGCAGCGCCCTCTCTACCAAAACTAAACTACCCCTTTAATGCATGTAATTGTAGAAAAATATATATATAACAAGGATCTGGGGATTGCAATTAAAATGACAACGAGTAGTCATTGTAGCGGGATTCATTCATTAGGTATAGTATATTGAATATTAAATAATAACAGTTCAATGGGCCATAATATTATCGCGTATAATTTCAAAAATAAGCTCATCATGCAAGTATTTAAAAATAATCATATGGGTGTTTCCCCATGACACGTATTACTCAGCCATGTCATTGCGTAAGATTCCCGATCTCTTACTGAACATTTAACAGTCGTACCATGAATGGGATGGGACTATTTCTGCACCGTTCAGTTCTGCATCTCAACTCAGTGAACGCTTCTCGGTTGCGCAAATTGCGACCATGGACAGCTTCTCTCTTTACCGGGAGCAGCTCCTTTAGACATGACTGGGGTTCCGTCATTCTTTTTGCAAATTTGCGACAGAGAGAGAGAGACGTCGTTCACTGAGCATGGGCAGTTTACATGTTTGAAGTGCGTTTTGATAGTTCTGGTATCCTAGGCAGAGCATGAGACGACATGCTCTTTTCTGGATCGCTTCGATCTTGTCACTCTGGGTCGAAGTTAACCCAGAATGCCACACCACTGCACAATATTCCAGTACTGGACGTATAAAAGAACAGTATACAGTGGTGAGATCGTCGACACTCAGTCCGAAACCCTTCAAAATCCTCAATAGATGAAGTCTCATGCTCGCTCTTCGGAGTATGTCTTGAACATGGGAATGCCATTTCAAATCTGACTGGATTGTGACACCTAATATTTTCAAAGAGTCCACACATCGAATGCTGACATCTCCAATTACAATAACGGGAGGTTGTTGGAGGTTGCGTCCAAAGGATATGTTCATCACTGAGCATTTCTTCGGGTTGAGTTTCATATGGTTGTCTGGTTGTCATCAGACCACTTGCACAGCTGATCCACGGATGCCTGGACGGTAGATTCATGTTGTGTTTTTCGGCATTCAGCTATTGTTAAATCGTCAACATACTTCCAGTGTGGGAGAGGGTCATCCTTGCAAGCATCATTAATCAATGCAAGGAATATGACAGGTCCAAGTCGGCTTCCCTGCGGTGCTCCTGTTTCGAGTGGCAACCAATCGGATATCTCACCGCGGTACTTTACACATTGAACACGATCACTCAGGAAGTTGCTGATCCACGCCACAACACTTTCTCGTACCTTCATCTGTAGTAGCTTTGGAATGGCTATGTTGTGGTCTATTCTGTCAAATGCTTTACTGTAATCAGTAGTTACTAAGGTACAGGTGGTTTGCGGTTTGTCAGAATTTGAATGGATGGTACGTAGGAGACTTATCAGGTAATGGGAAGTGGAGATATTTTTTTGATTGCCGAATTGCGAGCTATCAACACAGATCTTCATATCTTGGACTGCCCACTGAGCGATAATTTTTTCTGCGATTTTAGCGAAATGATCGGTAATTGAAATGGGTCTGAGTTGATCCACTGATGTGGGGTAGATTTAGGAATGGGTGTCACAACTGCGCGTTTCCACATGTCAGGGACGACAGCTTGCTGGAATGATGCGTTTAGTATGTCAATCAGCGGAGTACTCAGCTCAAGCGCGAACTCTTTTACGATGCGAGCTGGAATTCCGTCGGGCGCAGGTGATGTGTTGCTCTTGACGCTCTTGAGTTCGCGATAAACCTCCCATGGCTGGACAGTTGGACATGGCTCACGCGAAGGAAGATACGAGGGAAGCTGAAATGTATCCAGCGGGGGTAGATCCGATGCGACACTGACAAACATATCATTAATTCTCTTAGCAGATTCTCGGAGATCGGTGGGGTCAACCCCATCAATGGTGATAGGTGGAGAGGATTGACGTCCATCGCACGCGTGATGGACACGGACGTGTTCAGCGACGACAATTGTACTTTTTATCAATACCGTTAGCTAACGCTTTTGAAATAACGATTTTCAATGATAATTATATTCATACTAAAGGGACATTTGAAAAAATCGAACCCTATTTTATTATTCTCTTACCATAAGCTAAACAACACGGCAGAAGAGAAACGAGGAAGCTCCAAGTATTTTTCGTGAGTTAGACACTTTACCTGGATCACTTTCAAACTATACATATGAAACGGTACTTACCACCAATTCACTCTCTAATATTTAATCCAACTATCGGGTGGATTAAAAGTATGAGTTTTCCCTCCATTCCGCAAAAAAACAGTGATATATTCGCCTCCTGGACTTCTCTCCGTGTATTAGCGCGGCTCCGAACAGAATTTTGAACGAAAGATGATCGTGATGGCCGCTGCGGCGCGCCGATGCGAACGGCGAACACGGGGCTTGCGATACACGTGAATATGCGCGGTACTATTACCGCGCATCACAGTCCCCGGTATTAGGAGGACCTAGAACGCCAGGGGTTCGCGCTACCATTCCTTAGAGTTAATTTGACACTTGAGTTGTAACGGCTCTTTTTGAATGATAACAGGGGTTTTCCTTTGTCGTTTGTAATTGTGTATATTTTTCGAGCATGGTGAAGTTATACATATTAGTTTGTACCGTAATCGTACAGGTTTTGGTTACTAAAGTTAAGTTTGACCAATACTCAACGTTACATTTACCGGCACAAATTCAGATAATTGGTTATTTGCAAGGCTCCGAATATATTAAATTGTCAATTAAAATGTTGATGTGAAATATTTTAATCACGTTCATTATTTTCTCTTTATATATATTCGTGTGTTTTACCAAGGTTACATGGATACAAGAACAAAACAGTCTGTGATTAAGCCTGGTGAAGAGAGACATTGATAACAAAATAAAATGAACACAAGATAGCCCATTTTATAAGGGGCACTTTAATTTAGAAATAAATTGCAGTACTGTTTTCTTTGCATTCGACTCGGCCTTGGTATGTTGATCAACGTGTTATTTTTGCACGCTGGACTAGCACTGGTTGCTATCACTAGCTTACCTTAGTAAAAACGGACACCATCTGAACTAATGCCCATTACTAGTTTAATGCTACCCAATGACTAACATGTCAATACTAGCTGTAGGCTAGGCCAGCAGTCGTGACTATCACGCGGTTATCCTAGTGCAGCCGTCATGACAACCTTTAATATTGTCAGCATTCATTACTAGCATGGATTTGTCCTAGTCCAGCTGTCGTGACTAGCTTTTAGCTTGTCCAGCAGTCATGGCTAGCATTAGGCTGCCTAGTCCAGAAGTTAATTACTAACTTTGCGCGAGTCAAGCAGGCTTGACTAACATTGATTGAGTACCATTACGTTAGTAAATGCCAATTCTAAAACTAGTCTGGCTGGCATTACTATGATAACATTTGTCAAAACGGAAACTAATTGGACTAGCTTTACGTGTGTAAAGCCTACTAGTTTATGATGTGTGTAAATAGTTTTCAGGAAGTTGACAATGTTACTAGATCTCTTTAATATAATAACCTCCTTGAAAGCTTTTTCTTTCCACGAGGGCCGTAGTTGGCTTCTTCATCCGTTTCAAACTCATCATACACTCTGTTGGAGAAATAAAAAGGAAACATCCTTTTTAGTATAATTTAAAATAAAACAAATTATAGATAAAAAGATGAACCTGCCTCAAATGGCTGTCAAATATCTATCAATGAAAATGTGGCTAAATCTATTTTTAAGATTTTTAAATCATAGTTTGGTATTGATAGTTTGGTCTATAAATCCTGAAATTAAATACACATTTTGTCAAAAGTGCTCAGCTTACTTGTCCTTTTCCTTGCTGGCCTTGCATGTAAAACTAAACATCTGATCTGTTCTTTTCTCTCTTACTTAAATTCCTGATGAGATGCCTCTTCTCACTAGCCATCGACTGCATTCTAGGATGGATATACAGCAGCAGGGCCCTATCTATTTGACTTGAAGCCAGGCAGCAGCATGTGCAATTGTGTACCTTTTCATGGCGTGTCATAGATGTATAACGTAACAATCATCATGCCAGCTTATGGTTACAGGGTAATGAAAATGATTTTTAAAAAGCCTCCTTAATTGAATGGAGACATTTATTTATAGATAATAGTAATAGTTGAACTCGTGTCCAATAGTACAATAACAATAAACCATTTGTATATACCAGGTAGCGCATAATCACAAACAATACATTAAAGTCTCTAAGCGTGCCCAGGCGCTACACCGTGAGGCCGTGCATGGGCGTAAAGGACATTGTGTACTGTAATTAATTGCATTCTGACCTTTTAGATTAGCGTTTCATCACCATCAACTTCTATCAATACAGCTCAATGATAATAGCATAATTAAATAACGCTCAAAGTGTGTATGATTGACTCCTCAAAACAGTTTTACCGTGATCGAGCTATAGAGCAAAATAGTGTAGTAAGACACCCTTACCACATGTGTTAATTTTGTTTTGCCATGAAATATTTCATGTTAGGAGAATTTATCAAAATCGTTTTGGTTTTGGTTTTTTTTTATTCCTAGTAAATGTATTTATATTGTAAAAGTTAGTTGAAGTTTTTGTACCTGAAAGCTCAAACCACTTCATTGTGCATGTACAATGTTAAAATGTAGTGAAAGAACTATTTGACATATTATTTATTCCTGGATTTTCTGATCAAATGCATGAAAGCGAGTACATGTAACCTATACCTTATGGCTTATCGACACATTAGACATCTGTCAAACCTCAAAAGTAGCATCAGCCATCACTATGTTTTGAACCAGAAAGGAGTTTCTGGAGATTTGTAAAGGGAAGATGTGTGTCTTTTTTATGCCATGTATTATGTGAAATCAAGATCTAGTTTTCTTTATTCTTTAGAGTTTCAATACAGGGAAATGAAGCTTTTGAAGATCAAGTATTAATTACATGAACGTGTGTATAAAGTACATGTATCGAATTGTATCACTGGCTTTGGCATATGAAATGAACATATGCATATTTATTGACTCAGAAATAGAAAACAACAACAGTTGTAATTATATTTTATATGACAGTGCGAATTGCTTCTTTATTTGTAAAGAGATGCTATCGATTGTCTGTTATAATTAATTGTAAGTCAGATCATGTATTCTGAATATGCAGCAATGCACAATGAAACATGCAAAGTTTCTGACTTACAATCCTTTGTAACTTACATTTGAAGTTATCTCTTTCTGCAACGGGACCTATATGTGTTTGTTTATATTTTATCATTTGATTTGCTTGCATGTTTCTGCGTGTGTACGTGTGTGTGTGTGTGTGTGTGTGTGTGTGTATGTGTGTGTGTGTGTGTGGGTGTGTCTGTGCGCATGTGTGCATGTGTGTGTGTGTGTGTGTGTGTTGTCATGTGTACTTGGGTGTCATGTGTGCGCTTTGGTAATGAACTCAGCTTTGTGAAAAGAGGGAATTGGATATATTGCGAATAAAAATGGGGGATGGGGAAATGAGAAATGTGATGATATATAAGGTGATTAGTTGTGATATACGAATAACAATTAGTGACAACAAAACACCCACATAATATATTGTCCAATGTTCAGTTAATTATTGAGAAGCAACATGAATCATGTAGAATACATGCTACCGTAAACCAGGGTGACTTTGGCCTCTTTTTGAGGATGTATTTTCATAAAGTTTTACTGTTTAGAACTAATTTGTGATTCTATAAATAACCCGTCAAGAATACATTTGAAATTTGTTCTATTAAGTGAGGCTTGATGAAAATATATTCATCTCAAAAAGTGCCCAAAGTCACCCCTGCGGCCATATAGTCATCTCGGTTTATGGTACTAAAGTATTCAAGCATTTTCCTCCCTTTTTTATCAATTATATGATAAATATTATTAGTACAGTATTATTATTACAACATTCGTTGTAATAGTTTTTTCTCAACCCAGCCCCCTCCTCCCCCATCCCCCGCCAAAAAAGAGAGGTAAATCGAAAAAGAAAACAAAATAATAAGCAAGCCGCTCGGCATAGAATATCATATTTGTGTGTCAAATGTCTCGAAATGAGCCTGGTATTCAAAGTGACCAGGGTCTGTATTTATATAACTATCTTAAAACTGGCATCCGTGATAATTACAAATTAAATCGAGAGTTATTTTGTGTGTACGAACATAAACAATTCAATCTGCTAGCACTATTTACACACATTTCCAATACACGCGTATATCGACATGCGCAATGCAATGGAGTACTTTTAACTACTTCCGGTTTTGTGCGGCGGCTTCAGCGCAGTGAATGCGGCACTGTACAGCACGCTGTATCCAGTGGTATAGATCGGTGGCACAGACACAATAACCTCTGATCTGGCGTTCACAGTAATATAATCGATCATGAAACGCCAGCGTGGATTTACTGAGATTCTGGTCGAAAGCGAAATGAAGGTTGCTTATAAAAATCATTATTTATGGTATAAAAAATTCGAATTAGGACCTGAAATTTTCAGAGAATGTAGATGAGATATGTAAGTATCAAATCCCGTAAAGTTTAATTTCTCACCCAGATACAATTTTGTATGATTTTGAGGCTCTATGTACTAAAGATCCATTGCGACTTATGACCGAAAGTGTGGTGCCTGGGCTCAATTTATAGCAGTACTTCCATACAGACAAACTCATTACGTAATAAAACAAAACAAAACGTACCTTGAAAACCATGGCCACGTAGCAGACGAAGAAGATGCAGCTGATAGAACGGCAGATCGGCCGCGTTCCGGAGTCAGAGGGGACCATCTCGACGGTATACTCGAAGAAGCTCCTGCCTCTGAACGCAACGTTTCCAAGGTACGCCGAGCCTGCCTATGATATTGAGTATTCGTGTTTCATGCGATTAGTATTGAAGAAAAATGATATTCAAACGTATAAGCCCTACAAATATGGTCTGCTTCAAATGTTCGACATGAAAGGTGCAGGCAGCACTTTCAATGACAGCACCCTTTGTGTTCCTTTGCCGTGACTCAAAATTAATAGGGTGCGTTAAGAATGTTCTAGGAATGCTTTTTGACACAATGCCATTTCCAATCAATTCGGATTACACACGAAAAAAAGTGTCCGCCGACGAACGGACGCGGCAAATGTCTAAACGCTTACAATTTACTAAAATGTATAGAAAGTTACTTGGATAAAGGTTTGGAGAAAATTCTAAAAACACAACACCTTTAAAGCGCGCGTTTCAATGTTTAAACGCATGCCTTAAAAATACAAATGTTGCCTGTGACATAAACAGTTCTGACAAAAAAGTTATAAAGACTTTACAAAATACATTAAGTAGCGCAAGCGTTTTGATAACGTCACTAAAACATTACACTCTTCTAGGTTAGCCAATGATGTATCATAATGCGAAGTTGTATGTAATAATATATATAAATCTTGACAAAATCTATAGGTATACTGTCAAAACGGTGTGTTAACAAATTCAACAACCTATGTTTAAAGGGATTTAGTAACATTGGCAATATCCTTACAATCCAATTGAAATGTTAGCTGTTCCCTCAAACCTTGTTGTATTCGTAACACAAACAAGCGTGTGGCATGTTTCGGTTTTTCAAATATCCCTTCTGTTGACAAAATGTTTACCATTAAAGGGATAGTTGAGTTCTGGTAAAGAGAGTAACGTTTTGGTCAAACTAAATTTTAGTAACCGAAACCTGCACCATTACAGTACAAACTAATGAATATAACTCCATGCTTGAAAGGAATACAAAATTACAAACGACTAACAGGCAATTGATAATTCGTCTAACACTGGCTCGGCACTGGATAAATCCAGTACTGGTTGCATTGTGGGCTACTTGGTAACTTTAACCAATCACAGAGTAGTTCATACGCGTCGTCACCGGATCGAGGTCAATAAAACAAGTTTATATGCATACGTCACAATGGATACCATGGTTCTCATAAGCGTGATCAAATCTAGGACAGTGCGCAGGAAAATAGGCGCGATAGTCTACGCACTGCATAGCACGATGATTGGTCAAGTATTTATAGGTCACTACGCGATGACGTAGAGAAGTAGTACAAGGGAGCTTCGAAAATCGTGTCACTCCGCCATTTTGCCCATGTACAAAGTCTATGTGACACGTGACTTGCGCGCGATAAGTGAGCCTTCTAGTTATAAACGGGTTGGTTTGTTTATTCCAGGGGGGTGTCACTGCTGCCAGAGTGCCGCGATTTTTGCTCACCGGAAGAGCCTACAACTGGTTGCATTATGGGTTACTTGGAAACTACAGTAAACCAATCACAGATTAGTTCATACGCGTCGTCACCGGATCGAGGTCAATAAAACAAGTTCATTTGCATACGTCACCATGGATCCCACTAGCCACATTCAGACGATAAAAGCAAATCTCGTGGTTATCTTGTGGTTATCTTGTGGTTTGCAATTCTTAAGAATATCTTGTGGTTTGCGCTCGTTTGACCACGCAAAACTCGTGGTTATCTTGTGGTTTCAAAACCACGAGATTGCGCACACTGCAAAAAATGCGCAATCTCGTGGTTATCTTGTGGTTATCTTGTGGTTTGCAAACCACAAGATAACCACAAGATACTTGTAAGATTTTGCGCAGAATGAGCGCGCGATAAGCGCGCGACTGCGCGCAGTCTACTTTTTTTACCGTCTGAACACAATCAGCTTCGAGACTCGTGGTTTGGGTTGACCTCATGACCGAGATATGCTTCCGGTGTGAAAACAAGTCAAGTGAGCGCGCGTGACCTCAAATGAGAAAGGCGCGCATGCTACTTCCAGTTTTAATTCTTAAGAATTGCAACTCTCGAGAATTGGCATCGTTTGAACACACATTTTGAAGTTCTTAAGAATTGCAATTCTTAAGAACTTGGCTTGCATCGTCTGAATACGGCTATTGTTCATAAGCGTGATACAAATCTAGGACAGGCGCGATAGTCTACGCACTGCATAGCATGATGATTGGTCAAGTATTTCTAGGTCACTACGCGATGACGTAGAGAAGTAGGCTACGGGAGCTTCAAAAATCGGTTCACTCCGCCATGTTGCCCATGTACAAAGTCTATGGGACACGTGCCTTGCGCGCGTTAAGTGAGCCTTCTAGTTATAAACGGGTGGGTTTGTTTATTCATACTTCTATGGTTTATTCATACTTCTATGTACTCGTCTAGTACAACGTTGCGCATGCGCATTACTGTATTACGCGTTCGGAATTTGCAAGTCATCGTTACGTCAGAATAGAGGTTACGTCAGAGGTTACACACTGCGCATGCCCAGACATGTCTAAGACATTTCCAAGCCACTGTTTGTATTCATACTTGCGGGTCAAATATCCACTGTTAAATTCCAAGTCTGAATGGTCGGCTTCTTCTTCTAGCACTGGATTTATCCGGTACCGAGCAAGTGCCAGACGTAAGTATGAATGGGGTGTAAGTAAAAACCCTTTTATCATTCAAACAGAGCCGTTCAAACTGAAGATGGCGCTCTCTACGAACTCATCGCTTTAAAGGGAGTGATCCACTTTTGCAAGCCAAAAAATATAAGTTGCCATATTAACCTCAAATATTATAGATCATGATTTTTAGAATTTATTCTGAAAAAATTATGACTTGACAATGTATTTTGGCGGAGTTATGGATTTTATGATTATTTTTTTTAGCTATAGATTAATAAAATGAGGGACGTCGATTTACTAACCAATCTCACAATAATCTGTCTAGCGCCCGTTACGTTCGCTGTTGGATAGTGTATTTGGTATTCATGCGATGCGACAGTTTTAGTGCGGAGATAATAAAAATTGCCCGGGTTCGACGTTCTCCGGTAGGTCTAGTCTACAGGCCAGCGCAGCCGGAGCCGGCCGGGCGTGCGGCCGGGCGAGTAGCTAATCTGGCAGCTGGATCTTATGTACCGACCGCGCGCGCGTACGTGCGGTAACGTACCATAGAAGTAGTATATAAATAACGTACGCGCAATATATAGCTAGCATGCATGCATAGCGCGCGCAATGCATTACGTACGTTACAATAGTCATTCACGATATCACGGATACAAGACGCTAAATTTACGATTGAAGCCTTGAAATGGAGGAGGATCAGGAGAGAGAGGAGAGGAACGGAAGCGTGGCCGTGGTCGTGGGAGACCTGCTGTTACTGTTATATGCCGTACGAAAAAGAGAGCAAGGCTGACGAGGGACGAGACGTATCGACTATCGTCTGAACGTGAGGAGAATAAACGTTGACTTGGACGTGTACGAAAGGTGGTGCGAACTTGCCCAAGGCCCGGGGAGTTACGGTTCGTGAGCTTGCCAGGGTTCTGGTGGAGGATGCTCAGACGGTGCAGACAGCCCATGACCAGGTCGCGTCTACTGAATGTGAAGCTATAAACATCGCAGGGTGAGTGATTATTAATGCCTGTATTTTCTTTATAAACTATTATTATTCTATTGAACTCTAGTGAATTGAAATCGTAACGTAATGTTTCTTTCCTTTGAGTTTGAATATTTGTTTACTAAAAATAAAATAACTAAAACTAAAAGTAAAGCCAAGCCAAGCCAAGCCAAGGACAAGGACAAGGATTATGAATGATGTATATTCCAAAACTGCAGATTTTCACTTCTCTTCGACATTTGAAGAATAATTTGGACCATTTTGGTAAGTTCAAATAATACTTGTATCAACAATTTTAGTGCCAGTAATGATTGATTTTGCTGAATTTAAGTTCAGAATTTTGTGTGAAAGTTTGACAAACTTTTTCTGTACTGCCTACTGGCCCACATTGTTCCCTTACAGGGCAGCATAGCTCTGCTCCCTTGTGTGACTAGAACTAAGTTCGTAAGTATGGTAGTCTGTTTGGTTTGTTTACCAATTACCACTATAGACTAGTCTAGCCCTAGGGCTAGGCACTCTACTGCTGATGTACCAGTGTCAGTGAGTTTTTTAATTCTTGTTTGCATCACATTCTTGTTTGAAATCAATTGGCTCGTACTACTCACTGTACTATTCACTTATCCCTCGATGGTCTGTTGTAATATTTTGGTCAACATTTATAATCATTCTTTTTATGATTCGCGGCCCCAAACTTTTCGTACTTCGCTGCTGGTAAAATCAATGTTAGCAGGACTTCAAGAGGAGCTATGCCTGTAGCTAGCCAGGGTACTCTTTTCATTCACAAGACGTACCCCTAGGGCCAGGGGTACAAACATTTTTCTTATACTAAGTCTTGTTGTGGTACCTAAGTTTCACTCCATATCAAGCGCATGTCTTTTTTTCCTAATTCTAGACCGAGTACTAGTGCATCTGGCGGCTCTGGCCTACAACACCCACAAGCAGGATCAAGCTTTGATGCAAGGTAAAATTTGAAATTAATTTATATAGTTCATACCACTAATGTAACCAAAGCTTCTCCATGATAGTTTGTAAGACATTGACTCAATTTCATCTTGCCAACCATGTGTTTAAATCAATTACATGATCTCATACAGTTTTGTTTTATGAGTGAAAAATAAACATCTCTCATTAGGTCCCTCAAATTCTCAAAAGCCTTGTTTTATTATCATGCCAAAAACAAATGATGTGGTATAATTATTTGTAAACCATGGACAAGGAAGCCTGTTGCATTTAAAAACTAGCAATCAATCGTAAAGTTATAATGAATGCACCCAAATGCACAAATCTTATTGGCCCAAGCCCCAAGGGCAATTATTGTCTTTAAAGTTGGAATCAATTGCTACATTTACAACTGTTTGCAATTGTTAAGTGTCTCTATGTATTGAAGTATTAATCTTTAGAAGAGTGAAGATGTTGAATCATCCAGAAAAGAGTACACAAATCCCCATACTAACTTATTTTTTTTTACTGGGGCCAGCAAAATGTAAAAGTAATTTTTTGGTGGCCCGATCGGGCAAGCAGATTTTCAACCTGACATTTACATAATGAAAACAATCTTGTTTCTATTGTGTCGTGCTTCATCTGTAATCACATGTTTGATTAGGAACGAGTGATATTTTGAATTTAGTAAAAAGCTTACTCATAAAATATAATTTTGGGGCCAGTAAATTTTTGTTCGGTCCACCAGAATATGAGAAGAAACTATTTCACTGGTAATCTGGGCCACTGACTAAAAATGTGAGTGTGGAGTCCTGACTATACTATATTATAACAACTATATTTGGGCGTTGTGCGTGAGGCTGACTGCATTAGATTCAAATGTCATTTAATAATTTGTTGGTTCTTATTTATTATTTCAGACCAAGTACCAGCGGATTCCAACCTCCTAAGATCTCCACTCCTGCTGATGCAAGGTAAGATTCGCAATTGTAATTTCTATTATAGTCTACATGTTAGCCATTTGTTACCAGACCAACCAATCAACCATGCATTGAGTTCAATCTCAACAAAAAAAGCTTGATTATTTATTTTGAATCATCCAGAAAAGAGTACACTAACTTATTTTTTTCTGGATGATTCAAAATAAAGAATCAAGCTTTTTTGTTGAGATTGAACTCAATGCATGGTTGATTGGTTGGTTTGGTAACAAATGGCTAACATGTAAAAGTAATTTTTTGGTGGCCTGATCGGGCAAGCAGATTTTCAACCGACATTTACATAATGAAAACAATATTGTTTCTATTGTGTCGTGCTTCATCTGTAATCACATGTTTGATTAGGAACAAGTGATATTTTGAATAATAAAAAGCTTACTGATAAAATACAACTTTGGGCCCAGTAAATTTTAAGTAATTTTTTGGTGGCCTGATCGGCAAGCAGATTTTCAACCCAACATTTGCATAATGAAAAAATCTTGTTTCTATTGTGTCGTGCTTCATGTGTAATCACATGTTTGATTAGGAACGAGTGATATTTTGAATAGTAAAAAGCTTACTCATAAAATACAATTTTGGGGCCAGTAAATTTTTGTTCGGTCCACCAGAATATGAGAAGAAACTATTTCACTGGTAAACTGGTTCTTATTTATTATTTCAGATCAAGTACCAGCGGGTTCCAACCTCATAAGATCTCCACTCCTGCTGATGCAAGGTAAGATTCGCAATTGTAATTTCTATTATAGTCTACATGTTAGCCATTTGTTACCAAACCAACCAATCAACCATGCATTGAGTTCAATCTCAACAAAAAAGCTTGATTCTTTATTTCAACATTTGTATAGTTCTCTAAGTATTTATAAGGATTACCTTGAACCTCTATTATTTTTTTGTTCTTCTTCTCCTCCTTCAACTTTGTCTTCTCTGTCCCTACTAAGAATCTTGCTCTATGATTGGTCAAAAGTTAATCACGTGATGAAACATAGTTAATGGGAGAATAAAATTATTGTCACACATTTCAGATGAATCTTTGGTAGTTAAGTGTGGAAAATATACATCTCTAAAGCAGTTTTGCGGAAGTATAACGATCACGACATGGGAAGAATTGAAACGATTTATGTGCTGTGACTGTGAGTGTGACCGTGGGCGTGGCTGAGCTGCGAGTGAATAATGATGTATGATGATGGGTCGCTGGTGCAGTGTCTGGTGATGATTCATTAATTGTTGAGAAAAAACTTCATAGATTCTCAGAAAGGATGTCGATCTATGCTTAACCATTTTGGCTATATTCTCCCTTCATATCTGACAACTCATCTGACTCTGTCACTATCTACAATCGCCTGTCTTTATCGTGTTGATGTTGTTATTGTATAATTTGCATGCAATGATTCATTGATATGAATCCAATTTTTGTATGTTGCCAATTGATATCTTCTTGTTTTTCCTTATTCGAGTTCGGATACCGGTGCAGAATGTCCTTGCTACCGTGCTACATCGTCGATGTCGATGTACAATGTCGATGAACTCCCACGAATTGCGCCCTTGGCCTTGTTGGATGCAGCGCTGTTCATCGTCACATCCCATCACCTCTGGACCTCCTACTAAGTAGATGTGCCTAGGGTTAGATGTACCATGTACCTCTTGTAGTAATTGTAGCAAAAAGCAGAGCAGACGATTCAAGGAATTTAAAAGAAAATTGACTGATACATATTTTCATAACGTGAAATAATAGCTGTTGAACATGGCACATGCTTTCTAAGAGAATGGGGATTGAATTGAGAAATTTTGTTTAATTTCAATTGATTTGTTATACATGGTCATATCATGATTGTTTTCTGATTTTGATTGGCATGTTATTATTATAAAATAACAAACATATATTATATTTACAACATTTTGTTCAAACCTTTGATTAATTTTTTTGAAATATTGATAAAATAAGATTCACCTGATTGTGAAATTGTTACTTAGAACATTTTCATTTTCACACAATCAATTTACCAGTGTCTGACCGCGCCATCTAGCGGTCAGACATTCTGATGAAGAACAACGAAGATGTTTGAAACGTCAAGCTTAAAAGAAAGTAAGTTGATTGTGTGAAAATAACATTTTTCTAAGTACATGTACTGATAATAGGATTTATTGTGATTTTGAAGTGATCATTACAATGACTTTGCTGAATCAGTGATGGTTGTGATGACAATCCTGAAGATGATTGTGACAATGACGTGATTGTGGTGATGAGGTGATAATGATGGTGATGAAATTTGTGACAATGGTGTTATGATCGCTACAACAATGGCGTGATCGTGACGATGCAATGATGTCGATGGTGATGATGTTGATGATAATGTTGGTGATGGTGATGATCATGATGATATTTGTGACAATGATGATGTTATGATCGTGACGATGCGGTGGCGATGATGTCGATGGTGATGAAGATGTTGATAGTGATGATAATGATGACGACGTGATGATCATGGCGATATTCGTGACAATGATGATGTATTATGATCGTGACAACGACGTAATTGTAGAAACATTGTGACAATGATGTTATGATCGTGACGATGTGGTGGCGATGATGTCGATGGTGATGAAGATGTTGATAGTGATGATAATGATGACGATGACGTGACAATCATGATAATATTCGCGACAATGATGATGTATATGAGACACAAATAACGTGATCGTGGCGATGCGGTGGCAATGCGGTGGTGATGATGTCGATGGTGATGATGTTGATGATAATGTTGATAATGATGGTGATGATGACATGACGATCGTGATGATATTCGTAACAATGATGTTATGATCATGATGATGTGGTGTCGATGGTGTTGATAATCATGGTGATGATGATGACGATATTATGACAATGATGATGTTATGATCGTGACAACGATGACGTGATCGTGGCGATGCGGTGGTGATGATGATGTTGATGATAATGATGGTGATGATGATGTTATGATCGCTACAACAATGACGTGATCGTGACAATGCATGGCGATGATGTTGATGGTGATGATAATGTTGATAATCATGGTGATGATCGTGATGGTATATAAGTGACAATGATGATTTTATATGATCGTGACAACGATGACGTGATCGTGGCGATGCGGTGGTGATGATGATGTAGATGATAATGATGAAGATGACGTGACAATCATGATAATATTCGCGACAATGATGATGTATAGGGCCAAAACATGACAAATTTTGAAATGGGATGCTTATATTTCAGTAAGTATGAGACTATAATGATTTTTACTTCATATGTGACTTGAATATGTTGTAGTCTTTTCAAACTTAACACAAAAGATTTTATAAGGATTACGTAACTCAATGTCAGAGGTCAAATGGCATGGGTCACGTGTGTGACTTCGCACGGAGCGCGTTTTTCATAACTAAATTTCATTTGGAAAATTCTTTAAAATATGAATAGCTATAATGTTCATCTTATTACCAGAGAAGTACTATACATTTGTAAGTACAACAATAGCAATGAATGAGAATTATATCAAACCGTTGTTTTTTATAGTACTTAATTATGTGGCAACGTCTGGTCACGTGTGTGACATTTTGGGGTGGTCACGTGTGTGACATGTACAATATGAATGGAAAATGGGAATTTTATAATATCGGGTTTAGAAAAGAATGAAAGGTTGAATTTTGACAAAGTTGGTATCAACCTGTACAGGAAAGTGAGAAGAATGAGCTTGCTAATTATCCTTTTGATATCTTGATTATTTTCTGAATTATGATTATTAGAAAAATATTGAAATATGTAAATTTATGCAAATGAGTAAAAAAGTTTCATTTTAAACTTCAAATCATGTATTTCATGAAACTTTACACATGGATCATTCCAAAAATGGAACAAAACTACAGAAAAATAAAACTTCAATTTTTCCGAAAAAGTTTCACTTTTCAAAGAATGGCCCTATATATGAGACACAAATAACGTGATCGTGGCGATGCGGTGGCAATGCGGTGGTGATGATGATAATGTTGATAATGATGGTGGTGATGATGACATGACGATCGTGATGATATTCGTAACAATGATCATGATGATGTGGTGTCGATGGTGTTGATAATCATGGTGATGATGATGACGATATTATGACAATGATGATGTTCTGATCGTGACAACGATGACGTGATCGTGGCGATGCGGTGGTAATGATGATGATGATAATGATGGTGATGATGATGTTATGATCGCTACAACAATGACGTGATCGTGACAATGCATGGCGATGATGTTGATGGTGATGATTGATAATGTTGATAATCATGGAGATGATCGTGATGGTATATAAGTGACAATGATAATTTTATATGATCGTGACATTGTCACGGTGACAACGATGACGTGATCGTGGCGATGCGGTGGTGATGATGATGTTGATAATGATGGTGATGATGATGTTATGATCGCTACAACAATGACGTGATCGTGACAATGCATGTTATGATCATGATGATGTGGTGTCGATGGTGTTGATAATCATGGTGATGATGATAACAATATTATAACAATGATGATGTTATGATCGTGACAACGATGACGTGATCGTGGCGATGCGGTGGTGATGATGATGTTGATGATAATGATGGTGATGATAATGTTGATAATCATGGTGATGATCGTGATGGTATATAAGTGACAATGATGATTTTATATGATCGTGACAACTTGACGGACAGTTTGGTTTTGACATGGTCATCTATTTTTTTCTGACATCCATGGGCGGGGGAATTGTTTCTTGAAATTTCGTAAGTAGATAGAGGAATATATATGCAGATTCGAAAAATTATCATGTTTTTGCGGAGTCTCTATTGAAAAGTATGCATTTTGAGGAAATTCTGTAGCGAATTTTTGTCGTTTTTTATTGTGTCGTTTATTAGCAAAATTTCACATTTTTCGTGATCAAATTCTAATTTTGAATACATCTATGAAATCATCAATCCATACTTATGATTATCATTACATTTTTGAGGAGTAAATATCTATAATTTTCGACATATTGGGTTGTAAATTTGTTTACTTTCTTTCGCATAGTACGGCAGATTTGGTTTACTTTATGCAAATTAGCCAAACGTTAGTAACTGGATTTCGTCGCGGTATAAAGCTGTGACTGCGGCGCAGAGCTAGCTAGGTACCTACCGTTACCAGTACCCAGTCATGCACACATTATACGACGTGTGCACTACTACTACACAAACACACACACACACACACGGTAACATGGCCAAATTGTAGTGTCTTTGACACGGCGCGCCGGCGCACCATATCATACCACAGTCTGATCTCTGTATCATACCAACCGAATCGACGGACAGAAATAGCTCGCGCGAGGCGAGATCAAATTACATTCATTGCCTTAGCATTTCAGTAGATGGCGTGCTTTCAAATACAATTTCGCTCGCCGACCGAGCGTTCGCTCGCCGACCGAGCGTTCGCAAAGGAAACTTTTGCTCGGAGGGGAGAAAACAGGAGGTTAGTTTTTCTTAGTTTACAGATGAATAGTGGCACTTACAGCAATGAAATTTCATACACATCATAATATTAGTATCGTACAGATTTGTACCAAATTTGAAGAATTTTGGTAAAGTGGATCACTCCCTTTAAACCATATAAAATACAATATTGTGCATGTGAAGGTTTGTTAAAATAGTAATTAGATGGAGAGATAATCAACCACTATTACCAAACTACTTAAAACTTTTTGGAAAAGAGGTAGCGTTTTTTTTTATTTATTTATTTTTTTATTTGTAACGGTTGGTTCAAGATGATCTAATATTTGTGGGGCCCGACATGTATTACAAATGGTTACGTTTATGGATATGTTAGGCATTTCTGAACCGATTTGTATACAATAAAGTTTATTCTCTCACTAAACTATTATGGTCTTTAATATTTGGCACTCAGTTTGTCATTATCTCACAACAAACTTATTGTGTGTAGCGCCCTCTCTACAGCTTGCCTCCTAACAAAAAATACAAAACCAATAATTTTAGATTGACGTTTTCAAGGGAAGGGCGGGGGGGGGGGGGGGGGGGGGGGGGGTGAGGAGCTTGGTTTATACACATTCTGTATTAAACAATATACCAACAAGACAATACTGTTTATAACTCATATCAAAAAGTGTTTAATTTGAAAGAAATGTACAATTTTACTGCTAAAAAAAATCTCCCCTGTAGATGGGGCATAACTTCTGCTATGCGTGAACAAGATGTCAGCTTTAATAAATTGATACATTTGTTAAAATAGTTCTATTTAATGGTACGATTATTCTGCAATTTAATTTGTTTGTTCGAATTTCGAATTCAAGTATGTGCGATATAATGTGTAATTCATTACATTCTGTAGTACGAATATTGTATATTTTAAGATACCCTTGAGTATTGGTAATTTGCAAAGGGCCATGCCCACCCCCCCCCCGCCCACCCCCCCCCCCCCCCCCCCCCCCCCAGCGCCAAATTCAATTGTAACGGATTTGGCTCATTTCAATTCCATATGAAGGATCATCGAAACCAAACATGGGAAATAATAATAATTCACATTTAAATGCACCAATTAATTGTAAAAATTTGCTTTCAAAATATTATATAAAAGGGATTGACGTCGGGGTATCACTTTTAAGAGAACGCTAGCGTGTCAGTTTTTGCACAAAATCACATTTGAGACTTCAATCCTATATCAATATCATTGTTAGATACAATGAACAATTGTGAAAGTTTGAAAGAAAACGAACACTGTTTAGATAGTGAAAAAAAGGCTATTGAGTTCAATTTTATCACCGAATACTGATGGTCTGTAGTAGATTTGTCGCAGTAATAATAATCCGTTTGATCTTTACGATATCCGCACCCGGCCGGTGTATACAGACGGAAAGGAATTCAAGGAATTTGCGCACGAACGGCTCAAAGTTCAGTGGGTCCGGACATTTTCGCACGCGTGATGGACACGGGACGTGTTCAGCGACGACAATTGTACTTTTTATCAATACGTTAGCTAACGCTTTTGAAATAACGATTTTCAATGATAATATATTCATACTAAGGGACATTTGAAAAAATCGAAACCCTATTTTATTATTCTCTACCATAAGCTAAACAACACGGCAGAAGAGAAACGAGGAAGCTCCAAGTATTTTTCGTGAGTTAGACACTTTACCTGGATCACTTTTCAAACTATACATATGAAACGGTACTTACCACCATTCACTCTCTAATATTTAATCCAACTATCGGGTGATTAAAAGTATGAGTTTTCCCTCCATTCCGCAAAAAAACAGTGATATATTCGCCTCCTGGACTTCTCTCCGTGTATTAGCGCGGCTCCGAACAGAATTTTGACGAAAGATGATCGTGATGGCCGCTGCGGCGCGCCGATGCGAACGGCGAACACGGGGCTTGCGATACACGTGAATATGCGCGGTACTATACCGCGCATCACAGTCCCCGGTATTAGGAGGACCTAGAACGCCAGCGCTTCGCGCTACCAATCCTTAGAGTTAATTTGACACTTGAGTTGTAACGGCTCTTTTTGAATGATAACAGGGGTTTTCCTTTGTCGTTTGTAATTGTGTATATTTTTCGAGCATGGTGAAAGTTATACATATTAGTTTGTACGTAATCGTGCAGGTTTTGGTTACTAAAGTTAAGTTTGACCAATACTCAACGTTACATTTACCGGCACAAATTCAAGATAATTGGTTATTTGCAAGGCTCCGAATATATTAAATTGTCAATTAAAATGATGATGTGAAATATTTTAATCACGTTCATTATTTTCTCTTTATAAATATTCGTGTGTTTTACCAAGGTTACATGGATACAAGAACAAAACAGTCTGTGATTAAGCCTGGTGCAGAGAGACATTGATAACAAAATAAAATGAACACAAGATAGCCCATTTTATAAGGGGCACTTTAATTTAGAAATAAATTGCAGTACTGTTTTCTTTGCATTCGACTCGGGCCTTGGTATGTTGATCAACGTGTTATTTTTGCACGCTGGACTAGCACTGGTTGCTATCACTAGCTTACCTTAGTAAAAACGGACACCATCTGAACTAATGCCCATTACTAGTTTAATGCTACCAATGACTAACATGTCAATACTAGCTGTAGGCTAGGCCAGCAGTCGTGACTATCACGCGGTTATCCTAGTGCAGCGTCATGACAACCTTTAATATTGTCAGCATTCATTACTAGCATGGATTTGTCCTAGTCCAGCTGTCGTGACTAGCTTTTAGCTTGTCCAGCAGTCATGGCTAGCATTAGGCTGCCTAGTCCAGAAGTTAATTACTAACTTTGCGCGAGTCAGCAGGCTTGACTAACATTGATTGAGTACCATTACGTAGTAAATGCCAATTCTAAAACTAGTCTGGCTGGCATTACTATGATAACATTTGTCAAACGGAAACTAATGGACTAGCTTTACGTGTGTAAAGCCTACTAGTTTATGATGTGTGTAAATAGTTTTCAGGAAGTTGACAATGTTACTAGATCTCTTTAATATACTAACCTCCTTGAAAGCTTTTTCTTTCACGAGGGCCGTAGTTGGCTTCTTCATCCGTTTCAAACACATCATACACTCTGTTGGAGAAATAAAAAGGAACAATCCTTTTTAGTATAATTTAAAATAAAACAAATTATAGATAAAAAGATGAACCTGCCTCAAATGGCTGTCAAATATAAATAATATTATATCCCTCATGAGATGTTCTAGCCATGTGATTGGTTGTATAATTTCTCCCATCAAATCCCAACCTCATATAGTACATTTGTACAGCTCTTATCGCTACTACGCATGTGATCTCATAGGGCACGTTGTTAACAACCTCTAAATTAGGAATCAGCGAACGTTTACAACGAGTTGTTTTGTTCCCATGACAACCCAGAACCGCAGCGGCAGCCAATGCGAACGCTTGTGGGCGCGCAAGTACGCGTGCGCGCGTTTGTGCGCAGAAAGGTAGCGCGCTAGTGAGCAAAGTTTACGCGCGGTACGCTTAATAGACAATGGTATAAGCGTCTTAGCCTTTTAATCATAAACTTGTTCATCTGTAGGATGAGAAAATTGAAATAAAAAAAATAATCAATTGCCTAATATCCCGAACTTTTGAGCACTTTGTGTTAGTTATATGTCGTTGGGGATCAAAATGATATTGAGGGATAAAAAAGAAATAACCAAATTTCCTTACTCGGGTGATGGATGCAAAAACTATACGTTGCCTCGGTGATCAGCCGAAGGTAACTATCATGCTCGGCTACGCCTCGGCATGACAGTACCTTCGCAGATCACCATCGGCACGTATAGTTTTGCCATCACCCTCCCAGTCGAAGGTTATTTGCTTAATATAAATACAGCAGGAGGCACCTCTGACAGTTTACCAAATGGTGGAGGAATTTGATTCGAAAATATTTGTTTTGGAAACGGTGCTTCCAAATGTCACTATCCTTTATGTATTGTTAAAAGTATGTGCTCCTTACGTATCAAGGACATATCACGCGTTCTTCTTCTTTCGTTTCCTACATCTACACAAGTCCATAATATTAATATTTAGCCATGACTTTGCACATCGCAGGGCTGTCTCATTCGCAGCCACCAGATCTTCTTAACTAGACTGTTCCTCAAGTTTAGGACATTGATCATGTTGAAGGAGGTGTTGCATGGTTTTTGATGTGCCACGGTAGCATTCGCTAGATTCTGCTAGGATCGAAAGCTAGGCTGTATACGACTCTCATTTTACCACATTGGCGATTTTTTTTAGTAGACAAGCCGTTTTCAGCAGTATTTTCCATATTCGTGCTACGGTAGCAGTTAATGTTGTCATCATCTGTATATCCCCACCTTTTCATGTTGACCTTTCCATCGACCCATCCTGTGCGAAGTCGGCTTGAGGGAATTCCATGTCTTCAGTCTTGCTTGTATTACGCGTTGATATCGAAAGTCCAAAGATGCCATAGGATTCCATAATCAAAGAATGATATGGGGCTCGTATTGAACATTTTCGGATTAACGAACCTCATATTGATTCTCTGATAAACGAGCCTCATTTTATTGTCGGATTAACGAACCCCTATTCCATTTCAGGGATAATGAAGCTATGGAATATCGAACCAGATTTCATTTTCGGATAAACTAACCTTCGGAATAAACAACCTTCGGAATAACGAACATTCGGAATAACGAATCTTTAGAAAACTAATTTGTTGGAATAACGAACCCTTGGAATAACGGTTAAAGTCCGTTATTCCGAAAGTTCGTTATTCCGAAGGTTCATTTATTCGAAGGTTCGTTATTCCGAAGGTTCGTTATTCCGAAGTTCATTATTCCGAAGGTTCGTTATTCCGAAGGTTCGTTATTCGAAGGTTCGTTTGATCCGAAAATATAAATCGGGTTGTTATCCGAAGGTTCGTTATTCCGAAGGTTCGTTGATCCGAAAATAAATCGGGTTTGTTATTCCGAAGGTTCGTTAGTCCTAAAATGAAATAGGGTTCGTTAATCCGAAAATTAAATAAATACGACGTAGAAAAGAATTGAGTTGATTTGATTTTGAGCAGTGTGGACTTGGGAAAGGGGATCAATCTTACTCTAATTGCGTGGCTGCATGGGGGTGGGGAGAAGGGGAGGGGGCAAAGAGTGGCTTTACAATTCTAGTCAAATTGTGTTTTATTTTTCTTTGTAAAACAGTGCAATAAGAATGAGATATATAATATGTATATCTTTCTCATGTAAACAAACATGAAATCGAACCAAAATCAATTTGATATTATTATAATTATGTCATAAAGTATATTTTGCTGCTTGATATCAGTGCAAAATCACACTTTCATTTGTCTGAATTGTATGTCTTTCATCATAAATATCAACTAAGGGCAGGGGGGTGGGGTCCCCCCCCCTCCCCCCCCCCCCCGTTAGGGAGCTTTGACAATCTGAGTTTTTTAATCTCTTTTCCAATAAAATTAGATAAAAGCCATGATTTAAACTGATTTGGGAGGGGGGCCCATGACACACCCCCCCCCCCCCCCTACGCCAGTGCACACACACACACACACACGCACACACACACACACACACAAACACACACCCTATTTCATATTCGGATTAAACGAACCCTAATTCATTTTCGGAATAACGACCTTCGGAATACGAACCCGATTTCATTTTAGGAATAGCGAACCTTCGGAATAACGAACCTTCGGAATAACGAACCTTCGGAATAATGCAACAAATGTTCGGGATTAACGAACCCTATTTCATTTTGGATTAACGAACCTCATATTGATTCTCTGATAAACGAGCCTCATTTTATTGTCGGATTAACGAACCCTATTCCATTTCAGGATAATGAAGCTATGGAATATCGAACCAGATTTCATTTTCGGATAAACTAACCTTCGGAATAAACAACCTTCGGAATAACGAACATTCGGAATAACGAATCTTTAGAAAACTAATTTGTGGAATAACGAACCCTTGGAATAACGGTTTAAGTCCGTTATTCCGAAAGTTCGTTATTCGAAGGTTCATTTATCCGAAGGTTCGTTATTCGAAGGTTCGTTATTCCGAAGGTTCATTATTCCGAAGGTTCGTTATTCCGAAGTTCGTTATTCCGAAGGTTCGTTGATCCGAAAATAAAATCGGGTTCGTTATTCCGAAGGTTCGTTATTCCGAAGGTTCGTTGATCCGAAAATAAAATCGGGTTTGTTATTCCGAAGGTTCGTTAGTCCTAAAATGAAATAGGGTTCGTTATCCGAAAATTAAATAAATACGACGTAGAAAAGAATTGAGTTGATTTGATTTTGAGCAGTGTGGACTTGGGAAAGGGGATCAATCTTACTCTAATTGCCGTGGCTGAATGGGGGTGGGGGAGAAGGGGAGGGGGCAAAGAGTGGCTTTACAATTCTAGTCAAATTGTGTTTTATTTTTCTTTGTAAAACAGTGCAATAAGAATGAGATATATATATGTATATCTTCTCATGTAAACAAACATGAAATCGAACCAAAATCAATTTGATATTATTATAATTATTTCATAAAGTTATATTTTGCTGCTTGATATCAGTGCAAAATCCACATTTCATTTGTCTGAATTGTATGTCTTTCATCATAAATATCAACTAAGGGCAGGGGGGTGGGGTCCCCCCCCCCCCCCCCCCCCCCCCTCCCGTTAGGGAGCTTTGACAATCTGAGTTTTTTAATCTCTTTTCCAATAAAATTAGATAAAAGCCATGATTTAAACTGATTTGGGAGGGGGGCCCATGACACACCCCCCCCCCCCCCACCACTACGCCAGTGCACACACACACACACACACGCACACACACACACACACACACACAAACACACACCCTATTTCATATTCGGATTAACGAACCTAATTCATTTTCGGAATAACGAACCTTCGGAATAACGAACCCGATTTCATTTTAGGAATAGCGAACCTTCGGAATAACGAACCTTCGAATAACGAACCTTCGGAATAATGCAACAAATGTTCGGATTAACGAACCCTATTTCATTTTTGGATTAACGAACACTCAGGTATAGGAAATTTGCGTGTTCGGAATAACGAACCTCCGGAATAACGAACCTTCGGAATAACGAACCGCACCCGGAATAACGACCTGTACCATTGAGTAAGCCAATTGAGTTAAGTAAAATTAAACAGGGCTTGTCATTAATGCTTAAACATAAATATCCAGGCAACAGTACCGTATTATGTTAATGTTCTTATGTAATAGGTGAAGATTTGTTACATGTATAATAATGCATGATATTGTAATAAGTTATTGTCGGAAACGCAACGTACGGGCCGCAGTCGTAACATTATTACCCAAAATGGGAGATCCGGTAGAAATGCTAACAGCCGCCGAACTATTCTGTTAACGACTGGTTATTACAGTATCGCTATGATTTTACAGATAAGATTGTCAAAGGTAATAAATGGTATTGTTAATCTGTTAATGGGCGAAAAAGTAAGATGGCAACGTCCAGCGAGGCGTCCGACAAGGCTGACAATTCCCGGTGGTGTCACTACACATTAGACGTGTACACGCATGATCGTTCATAATTTCGAGTGAAAATGGGTCTTTTTCACATGTGAACGCGTTATTGACTTGTACGCGAAATGGACAAATAGGGTGATTTTTCATGACGATGTACGCGAAATTCCATAAAAAGGGGTCTTTTTCACATGTGAACGCGTTATTGACTTGTACGCGGAATGGACAAATCGGGTGTGTTTTCATGACGATGTACGCGAAATTCCATACATAGGGGTTCTTTTTCAAAATGATTGTACAGTACACGTATCGTACGCGACTATTTTTTTCATGACGATGTAATCGATATAAAAAATATGTGAACTTACACTACAAAACGATCGTTATGTCGCTGTGGTAGTTTCTCTTTTATTAGCTAAAATAGTCAAATTTGGTTCAAAATATGAGATTTAGGATTTTGGTATTTCCTGAATGAGCATATCTTCATCTACCATCTGGGAAATTTTGAGCATCATAAATCATGTTTAAATATAAATGTTTATTTAATAAATGTGATCTTATTACAGCCCATGAATAGACACAGATCTTTAAAGGGTGACTACATTAAAAAATAAAAACGCTTTGGTTGATCTATGATAATGAATACATCACATATCTGTTGACTATTTCATGTACATTTCTGTCATATTTTTTATATATTTTTTTCTATTATTTGTATTCTACCTGCTAAGATCCACCCCTAAAAAAACCCTTAACAATTGACTTCTCTGACATCACAATACCATTCAACCACCGATCACCTAGATAAACATTTACAAAAGATATGTTCTCACCCACTGAGTACCGTATTTCATTGAAACCGTCTTGTCATGGTGAGTGGGCATTGTATAAAGCTTACAATACTATTGTAAACAGCTTAAAACTGGTGGTCAGTTGACATACCAATGTCTTTTGTTCATCTAACTGACTGATGGAATGGTATTGTGAGGTCAGAGAAGTCAAGACAATAGCTTCTGGCAGGGTTTTTCAGGGGTGAAGCTGAGCAGGTAGAAAAAATAAATAGAAAAATTAATATAACAAATATGACAAAAATGTACATCAAATAGTCAACAGATATATGATGTATTCATTATCATAGATCAACCAAAGCGTTTTTTATTTTTTAATTTAGTCACCCTTTAAGCGGCCCATTTCTCCCTTATTTTAAACATGCATCAGCCATATTGAATATCTTTGGCATTCATTTTGAAAGGGTTTGCTTAGGCCAAATATGACAAATGATATACCATTTTAAAGGTAATGGCTATTTTAATGTTATATGAAAATCAGCAAATTCAATTTTCCCGTCTTATTGGTCGTTTTGTGGTGAAAGGTAACAAATATGAAGAGCTTAATTCCAAAATGTGCTAAATCAACTTTTTACCCATTATGAAAACAATATAATTGATACAAACATTTTGTTTAGTTCCAAATGGACCTTAATCCATAATGTTGGGGCTTGGCATGTTTTGACCAATCACAGCGCAGTATTGCTGCAATATCCGTCCGTGTACACTCATAGACATAGAGAGCTGCATGTTTTTCGTATACACAGGATATATACACAGCTCTATGCCGTATATATTGACGACATACTTTTAGCCGTCGGCATCGTCATGATCGATAATATTTCTCCAAGTTGAAGGGTATTTTGAGATTTTTTCAGCAAATATAACACGATGGATGGGAGAGGAGAGTTGTGGACATAATCTATGATCCTAGATAAGAGAAGCACAATGTCAAGGATTGGGCACACACAAGAGAAAGTCAAATACAGTGAGTAATTCCGGTTAGTTCAGTCCCACCTACTCATGTCTGCGTGTGTAGTGCAGATACAATGCATATATATGAATGTATTGTAACTTAGTTATGTAGATTTTGCATGTAGTAATCATAAGACATAACTAACATTAATTGATAGACACAAAGTGTGTTATTAATGTGATATAGGGGTGGAAGATGGCAACCTTCTCGTGGTTCACCCTGTTTGGAAACCTTCCTTACTAATGCCATTAACCATACATGCGCAACCAACAACCTAGAGTATCAGCGATGACTTCTCCAAGTCAACCTACGAATGGCCCTCCTCAGGGAAAAACGTCCCGTAATGGCCCTTATCAAGGCCAACCATCTCGCATAATAGGGACATCTCTCCGCATATACCAAATTCATGCGGAAGGTATGTCACGCGCAAAAAGTGACCTGGCCAGAATCCGACTTCCCTAACCAAGACCTTGTACAGGACCCTACGTCAGAGCCAGCAGGTTCCAACCTCCCCAGAAAGCAATGGGTGACTCTGAACAGGATATGAAAACTCCATGCAAGGTCAGCCCATGAGAGACAGCCCTGCATGCAGGAATGCGGGACTGCGGGAATCCAGACCAGACAGTGCAGCATGTGGTAAATGACTGCCCTCTCCGACGTTTCCATGATATTTTTGAGGGGATTCATCAGACAACAGATGCTGCTCTGACCTGGCTGAGAAACCTAGACTTGAATTTATAAAATGTGCATATATGTCATACGAAACAAAACAAAATGTGATATAATACGTCCATAGACTACGTCTACGAGCCATCAGTTTTAACTGTTAAATGTTCTATGATAATGTCCAAAAATGAATGAAAATGTGTCTTCCTATATTTCTTTGGCTAGGTACAGTTGTACTTGTAGTAATCTAGCACCGACATGCCGGCTGCCGCAGTGCCGTACATTGTAAAACTAATGGCTCGTAGACGTAGTCCATGGACGTTGATTTGGCAGCGCTAGTTTACAAGTTAATCCATACAGTATGTTAATACTTCGCGGCCGGTAACATCAAAGCAAGCAGGATATATTGTAACTGCAGAGTGCGTTCATGAACAATCATCTATTACATTTTGTAAACAAGTTTGTGGATACATTGTACCTTGTTTTCGTAGAACACCCAATATTTACAATGATCACCTTTGTTTTATTAATAGGGAAACTGCCAGCCATTGGATGTCAACACATGTCTCACAGCTTGTTCATCTCTACTGACGTCAAATTCAGCAACCTGTCTGTGGTGGATGTTGACTGCTGCCACGAATCTAGGTCAACTTGCCATGTCGATCTCCATGACCGAAAACTGACGTCAAATCAAACAACCGATGGTGGATATCCCATATCGATCTCCATGATGCAATGACCGACATCAAGTTAAACAACGGGTGATGGATGGTAACAGCAACCGCGACTCTCGGTCGTCATACTCCATGTCAATATCCATGACCGACAACCGGTGGTGGATGCTGACTTCTACCTCAAATCTCAGTCATCTTGCTCAAAGACGATCTCCATAATCGACGACTGACGTCAAGTCCAACAACCGGGGGTGGATGCTGACTTTTACCACAAATCTCGGTCGTCATGCCCAAAGTCGATCTCCATGATCGACGACTGACGTCAAGTCCAACAACCTGAGGTGAATGGTGACTGCCACCATGAATTTCAAGTTTTTGAAAATACAGTCGGCAAGTCAGAACCACAATAAGCGCTGCACTTAACCATGTACGTGAAGCTTGCTGCAAACTGAGCACAACTAACTGCATCGTTGGCGGTCTGCATGCATCGGCGGGTAAGATAAACCTCGCATCCATATCCATGCTGCCCTCAGAGGTGTCGTGTTAGCCAGGAAGTGGTATTACCATTAGGCAGCATTAGGTTCCTAAACATAGACCACAGTATTTAGTGAACAACTGCAAGATTAATCTTTATTTTAGACTTGCAAAACGACAATAAAGTGGATTGATGAAAGCTTACTGTATACATGAGGGTGAGCATAGATGTTGACATCAGTCTGGACCTGATCCAAATCATTTCCAGATAATGTAGTCTTTATCACATTGTGCATGATACATTGCATGGTTTTAGTCAGTTTCCTTTATGTTTGAATTCAAATATTTCTTATATCTTATCAAAATGAGAAAAACCTGCACTCAATATCTCATTTTTTTGTGTTATTTATTCAAAGGGTTATTTCGGAATGAGTAAAGCAATATTGCAAGATAATCAAAATTCATGATGTATTATACTGTTTGTTTATTGTGTTTCCATGATAACTGTGGACCTGATATAATTGAGTCATCAAAAAGTAGTTTTTGGTTTGTATACTTGAAATCGTGAAAATAGGGGGTGTTTGTAAAGTATGTACCTTAAATGCCGAAATTATGGTCTCTTTTAAAGGCAACTTTGTACTCGTTTTTGCGATAAAAGGGGGTATTTTTTCCTGAAAATGTACTTGAAACCCAGCGAAATAGGGGGTAATTTTCAACCTCGTAAACGATCATGTGTCGTATTTAGAATCTAAATACGAGGTGACGCCGCCGGGTGACAATTATCACATGCATTGTAAGTGTTGTTTATAGAAACCCTAGCCCGATACATAAACAAAATAATACATTATTAAAGAAACAGTTGACTATCTTACTTCACAGGAATATTTGCTTTGAATATTTACTTTGAAATAAAATGTCAAATTTGACTGCTTAATCTTAAAAACATTTTAAATAAAATATTGTGCATGTGATGTTACGGTGAAATAATGAATAGATTGAGAGATAATCAACATCTATCTAAAAACCTCTTTTGAACAAATTTAAAAAGAGGAAGCATTTCAAAACGAATTTAAAAGTGACAGGTCCTCTTTTACAAAACGTCTGAACAGTTTCCAGTTGACGGATGGGGACCAACAAATCATATCGAACAGCTCTGTAATTTGTATTCTACGAATGAAAAACGAATGCGTCCCTCCATCAAACTATTTATTGGTCAATAAAGGAGTTCGACTGATTTTGCATAATATAACGACAATATTGTACCTATTCTTGTAAAGGTATTGTGAAGCTGACATTTGTAAATGCATGTCACGGAAAAAGATATAAACAATGAAGAATACATAATTACATGTAGTCAGTTTAAGCGAGGTTTGGTTATTTTGTTTAGTAACCGCTTACCCATTGCTATTTGTGCGCGGGTCACGTAGCTAGCGCGGGTAACATAGGGGTAACGCCTCGCGCTTTGGCACTCCGTGGAATCCGTGAGCGAACGTTCTCGACGGGTGAATACACGTTTAATGCACAATTAACCGTTGGACGATGGTTTATTGATTTCGTCAAGATTTTTATTATTCATTAGGTTTTACGTATATCATTTCGTTCGAATTTATATTAATTTTTTTATTTATTATTCTTCCGAATTTGTTCGTCGCATATCTCAAGATCAGACGAATCAATCGCCATGAAACTTCACATCATGATAGATCACATCTGACTTAGTGCAAGGAACTCATTTCAATGTCGTCACATCACTGTGACGTCATGCATTGTGCGCATGGATTATCAATGAAAAGAGTAAGAAACATGGGAGAAACACCCCGCCTCGGCGATTAAAAGGATTGATAGATGTCAAAGTTGTGTGCCTTAGTTCTACGCATTTCTATATCAGCATCAGGTACTGAAGGGCACGTAAAAGCTTTGTTTATGAGTCTGCGCCACTTATTGTCGGTAATTAAGCGTCTGTCTGCAGTTTAAAGTCATTTCAAAGGTGCGTTACATGCATTGACATGTTTAGAATTTGAAAATTTTACGACCAGAGACGATCGAGTTTATGCCTTGGTCGAGCATTAGCGCTAATTTTTTGGTCGCTATATACATGTACACAAGATTATACGTGCGTCTGGACCCACATGGGGTGGTCGCTGGTCGCGTTAGGCAGGTGGTCGCATTACGCAGGTCGTTTAACACATGAGTTTTCAGGGGAGGACCGGATATCGGTCGTTATGAGCAGGTGGTCGCTATAGACAGGTGGTCGCATTAGCAGGTTTGACTGTACATATATTATGTTTGTTTGATTTCATAGCTTAAACTACGAATCGACCTGTCTCAAATCGCACAATTTAAAGCCAAAAGCACTACAGTGGACACTGGCGTAAATCTGTCCGGAAAACACAATGCATTGGGGGGTCGAGCAATTGTTCACAAACGGTTTGTGAACAATTGCTCGACCCCCCAATGCATTGTGCTTTCCGAACAGATTTTACGCCAGTGACAGTGGAAAGGGGACACCCCTTCCCATACCTTCCCCCTCTTGGTCGCTTCGTTCCCTTGCAATGCCCCCCCCCCCCCCCCCCCACTTTAGAGAACATTTTGCCCCCCCCCCCCCTTCTTGAAAATGATCCTTCTGCATCCAGCGCATCATTTACAGATCCACGTAAACAGACAATGTACGCCAGAAACAACCAGGAGATACACACGGGATCAACATCGTGTGTTCCAGTGTGTCAACGCGCGTATGATCACGGGGGATAGGGGATATATCCCCTATTTTTGATGCGGGGGTGGCCTGTACAATTACAAACCTATTTATGTCGAAGTTAAATCTTTTAGAAATCTTACAAAATGCATAATAATAATAACAATGGTAAGGACAATAATGACCATACTTCTAAAGTGATATTTTAAATACCAATTTCAAAAATATCTCCACCTGGGAGGGGGTAACCCTTTCCAACACCCTTCCCCAAATAAGTATAGACATGCACGGACGATATGAGCGTATTTGAGTCTGGTGTGTATGTAGGTTTAATTGAGTTTGTTTACTAAATATAGCGGTGTAATCATGAGGGAGATGATTTAAGTCAAGATTTATTTAATTTAGTATTATCAAATTTCCCTCAAACGTATGCACCAGATTGCATTATTTCGAGTGAAAATTTGCACAAGCTCCCTACCGTAGGAGGAGGTGTGCCCCTAATCCGTTGACCGTACCACTTACAATTCCATCCGACGGGTCTATGACTTATCATTAGTACGCTATTGACCAAATGATTTTATGTAAGAGTGATGTTTGACTACTTTAGATTATCATCGTTACGAAAATCCCCGTTTAAAAACTGAGGTTTTGAGCTGCAATTACCGGAAGTGACGTGAAGAAAGAAATACAATATAATGCTCAACTGCAGTAATGAAGATTAAGAATATCTTTTTAATTTATCCTAATACGGTAATCGCCTCGAATAATATTATAATGAAATCATGGTTAGTCAGTATATACAATTTCCAAGAATAGCGCGCAGATTGACCCCCTGTCGTAAACATCTAAAAATGCTTCAAGCCCTAAACGAAGTATATTCCCATACATATTAGACAATCAATTGTTTTAATTTATACATAAATTGCTTACATTTGCACAATTTAGATTCCTTATATATTCCTTATCAATTTTAGTTATTTGTGACTTATAAAAGGCCCGTTTTCACAGGATAATTTAGTGCGATTAGCATCGTGATTAGAATTTCGAACATATTTGCGCACGTCCGCACAGAAACAATCCCGCATAGCTCCGACCACATGCATAACTGCATCCTTATCAGTCAGGCCCACTCTCGCTTTTCCACTATTCTTGAAAATAGCGGAAAACGCTATTCCTGAACCCCTTCCTATTATGAATCATGACGTCATACTTAGCTATGCGTGTTGTGTCAATGGGGGAATTCACACTACTATTACAATTGATTTTATGTAATTAATTTTAGCCAATGTTCTGGATAGGTCATCCTAATATTTCATTCGGACCATCAATGATAATTGATCTCAGATTTGCATTTTTTCTCAATGATCTATCCAGAACATTTGAAGAAAATAGCGTTGGAAATCGTAACTTTGATTTCAGATTTCAAATTGTTGACGGTTTGATATTTACATAGTCTTTAAGGACAGCCGTTTACTTTAAATCGATCGATGCAGCGAGCCCGCGGAGGCAGCTAGCTAGCGCAGCGAGCGTTCGGCCCGTCCAGAGCTGCGGCCATGCCGACCCTACCCCGGTAGCTAGGTAGGGCGAGTCGGCTCTATGCATGCCGTACGCGTAACTATACGGGTAGTGTACCGTATAGGCTGTACAAAATTATATTTTTGTTCGATCACCGATATTATCGCATGTCACTATTGCTAGCTGATCGCCACGATGTATGCGCCATCTAGCGACGTCGCGGAGAGAATAGCGGTATATCGACATTTTCAAAATAGTGGAAAAGCGAGAGTGGGCCTGACTGCTTATAGTCAAGGCGCATGAGCGAGCATTCCCGTGGGATTTTTTGTACAAAAAAGAAGACACTCTCTTAGATATATCAAGGGCACTCCGAATAACAATAACAAACATGATTGCTCTTTTAAATCGTGTGCAGGAGGCCAGCAGGGGGCACCCCGTAACCACTTAAAGGCGAGGCTATCTGAGGTCTTTCTACTGTCGGGGGCCATTATGGCCGTGAAATGCCCAATCGCTGCGAAAAATGGCATGCATGTCATGTAAAATGTAAATCTCACTATCCCATTTTTGTTCGTGGAAAATTTAACTAATTTTCATATTTATGGTAATTTATGCAAATACTGCCACAAGATTCAACATTTTGCTAGTAAATCGTATACTTTGGATAATGAACACTGGTTTGTAGTACATGCACTCTACAAACCATTAAGAGTAATTATGCAATAAAAACAAATCGGAAAGCCAGGTAATACCGAATGTTTTCAAGTGTTTTGATATTTTATGATGTATTTTATTTGTAACTAATATATTTCATTGATTTTGTATCTCTGTATTTTACAAAATAATTACAAATGTTTTTTAATAATACAAAGGAGGAATACAAATTTTTGTTTGAGGAAGATATATGCCAATCTTTAAACATCATCATCTTGAATGAAGACTCGATATACCAAAGCAAACAACGCGTCCGGGCCTTTTTTACATACACACATGCATTCACTAATTTTTGCGTGGTAATGTTGTTCGTGTATGATCCGACGTAAATGGTATGTTATCTGCAATGCATTTATTTAAAAGATAAACACAGCCTTGTCAGATCGAACAAAAAAGGCTGCGCTAACAAGCAAGAAACCTAGCTCTATACCACGGGGCTCAAACAAAAGTTATTCACTATAAAACGTTTTTTTTTTAAATCGTAAATCGGCAATTATTTTAGTTATCGTGACTTGAATATTCGAACGCCCGAAGATCGTTTTTTACAATGTACTCCACCATTGTTTCGCGGTCGGCACCACGGTAGTATACCTACACCTGACTTCAGAATACGGGCCAGTGAGTTCAATTAATTATATTATTCCACCATTCTTTGCCCATTTTGACCCTAAATTTTCTCAAGATTTGTTAAAAATTTGAGGGTAAACCAACACGTATGTTTTTGACCTGTAACTCCTAAAAGGACTTTGCTACCGTCGAAATAGGTGTTAGCAATACAAACATTGTATAAGTTAACTAAAAATCGCAAAAATTCCTTTTTGTTAAGGCCCAGTCCCATACTGACGATTTTCACGGCGACTCGCAACGATTTACTAGAACGAATTGTGAATAATTGTATGGCGACTAAAAACGAATATTCGTTCTTCGTCGTTGTTCGACGAGTCACTCCGTCCTTCTTTTGTCTTTAACCATCGCGATAACAAAATCGTGGCAGGAAAAAAGTTGCGGTACCATAGTGGCGATTTCTACGGCGACTCGCAGCGGATTATCATTCGTGGCGAAAATCGCTCAAGTCGTCGCTAGTCGTTATAATTCGTTACGAGTCGTTGTAATTCGTTCTTCAAACCTTTGTGCATCGCGAAGAAAGCCGTGACTCGTGTTAGCACAACGATAATACTTTATAAGACTTTGATTCAACCCCACTTTGATAATTATAGTTAGATTTGGATGAATGGACATATTACACAGTTAATTCTACTTCATGTTATACAAAATAAATGCTTACGTTAGGTACTTGGTGTAAATAATCGCTCAATAGGGAAACTTCATATAGAACACTTGGTGTCGATCAACTGGAAGTTCGCCGAAAGAAACAAGAAAAAATCGTGCCCCTCCATTGTTGTCATCCCGCATAGAATTAAAACCCCACTTATATTATAGATTACGACATGCAAACACCCAAATTGAATTGCCTCGACCCCGCAAAAACTTTATTCGAAACAGCCCATTATATGATGCATCAAAACTGTTCAATATTCTACCTATTTATTTACGAATTATACACGACGTTAAGATATTTAAAAAGGAAATTTTGAAGCTACCCATACTAGATGTATAATTCATGTGCATATTAGTTGTTCAATGATTGTTTTACTCATGTACCTATGCCTATTGGTTTCCTCGTTCATTCTGAGTAATATTTGTAAATTATTATTACCCCAATTTTTGTAAATATGTTTTATTTTCTCCTCTTTAAATAATCTTTTTTTTAAATAATTATGTATTTCTGTATTATTTTGTCTCATGGCCCTGCCGAAAACCAGCTTGTAGCTGAAAGCGGGCATTTTGTTATTGTATATACCGTTATTAAATAAAATAAACAAACAAACAAACAAACAAACATAATTTTGAACCGGTTCAAAACTATCGCCATGCCGCAACGATATTCTAACTCAAACTGCAATGGTTTGTGGATTGAATGTGTATGTTAGCTGCGTAGCGAGCTTTATAGCGAAATAAGCATAATGTCAAACTATTTCAACCACATTCAGGACATACTTTGCTTGCTACAATCATTTTCTACCACAGTCATAATGTTCCTGAAAGTTGTCTGCTTGAAACATTTTGTCGCATTGGTTTAGTGTCGGTTCGTATTGGGTCGTTCTGATTCGTGTTGATTCGTTCTGATTCGTTGTAGTTCGTCGTAAAAATCGCCACTTAAGTGAATATGGTAGAGCGGAAAGCAGCGACCTTCACAACGAAGCGATACGAGTCGCAGCAAATTACAACGATGTGGAACGACTTTACACGAATATGCAACGGCATATACTGTACAATGATTTTTTTTTAAATCGTCGTGGCATGGCGACTGTTTTGGACAGTTGAAGATGGCGATTTTGGCTCCACTTTCACGATTTTCTTCACGATGCGCAACGGTTTTGGGAAAGAATCGATACGATGTAATACGATTTCTCGACTAATGTCAAATCGTTGCGATTCGCTGTGAAAATTGTCAGTATGGGACTGGGCCTTTACAATAAAAGTTCAGATATATCACGTATGGTTCTTACGTAACCATGCAAAGCACAGGCTTGAAATGCGACACACTTGAAGTTAAACATAAGAAGATAATTTCATAAAAAAGGTCAATAACGAGAGCGGCGGTTTAGATCAAAAAGTTTAATCAATCACTGTTTCGTATTAGCCTGCCAGTAATTATTTCCACCTGAATCATTGCAAATTTGTAAAACAAGAACACGATACTTCTTTCATGAAATAAAACTAAAGATAGCAAAATGCCCCTTTGGCATGTGAATGAGTGCCAAATGACACATTTACTTAAGAAAATACATTTCCTGAAACTAAATTATCAAAATGCATTAATTTATTAAGAGTAATATTTCGAACTTACCCAGCAAACATTTCGGGGTCTGGAGCTGTGACATATTTCATGTGGCTTCTGGCAAGATCATATATGTATTGTATATTTAATTTTGTCCTAGTTAGCGAATCCAAATTGTTGATGTACTCTTAAATTAGGACATAATCTACGTTTTGACTCTTCAGCTAATGAGATAAAGTTACGAGTCCTTTGCAAATGAGGCAGAGTGGTATTCTGAAAATTAAAACAATATGAACAAAAAACTTAATGGGGTAGTCCAGTTTTGGCACGAAATAATCTGTTTGTGAAATCATGACAAAGTGAGTGTAACATTTAAAAGAGCATACAATTGTAATGGCAGAATAAACTTCATTTAATACAAATCTGTTCAGAAACGGCCGAAATATCAATAAATATATCGATCGTAATTAATCTAGGGCTCAGATTTTGTTTAAATTAGCATTTGATTTGGGACTATATTTCTCTTTCCCTATCCTTTCCTTTCCTTTTCATTTTCTGAGAATAGTGTACTAGAGTCATGGCGCATTATAAGTGGTCTATATTATTAGTATTATTATCACATAAATTGAGCAAAAAGTTTACATACGTAATACTCATTTGACATATCAGATCATAAAATGCAATACACGTTTTTATCAACGGTTCATCCCTTTTTTCACTTAATACATTGAAGCATAATATCATGCTCCACATTGACAAATATCGAACTTTGACTATTGTCATACATTTCATTTTATTCATTTTCATTTCAGTTACATTCATGTAATTTAATTTCACTTTTATTAATTTAATTTCGTCTCATTACATTTAATTTCGTGTCATATCTCTTTATTTAATTTAATTTCATATCATTACATTCATATTTTCATTTTAGATCATAACATTAAGTTATATAGCTTTAAATTCACTGTACATTACATTGCATTTTATTCACGTAATTTCACTTCATGCTATTTCATTTCAATATTGTAATGAAACGAACTTTATATACCACAATCAAAGTAGTATGTTCTTCAAATGAAAGTTTAATGCAATTCCTAAAAATATAAATGCAATAAATCTAAATACACTAGATTAAGAAATGTTTATAAATTATTATTGTGAGAACGCGACATGTCAAAAGTATGCTTGCACTTAGTGAGTGATCTTCAACCAATAAAACGAAGCAGTTATTATTTTGTTGTGGTTTGTACTATCTCTTTAAAGGTATGGTGTCAAGAAAATCAGCTGAAAATGGCATTTTAGCCCTTCAGAAAGCCACTTACATGTAGATTTCGAATAAAACAACTGTTTTGCACTTGGAAAATTATTTATAAATGATATGAGGACCTGAAAATTTACTTTGAAAGTGCCCCCCAACAAAATTGAGTTCGGGCGAAGAAAAATGACGTCATAGTTGTGACGTCATCTGCAGGCAATCACAGGATCCCCGATACTCTAATTGTCATAGACGTACACGCTGAGCGCATCTAATCACATTGACAGAGAGATATTATTTCGATTTTTTTTCAATATCTACATACATTTGTTTGAGTTTATAATTATGGAGGATCCACACCCAGATTCATCTGATTCTAACAGTGAGCGTGAATTAGACGAAAGATCTGGATCAGAGTCAGAATCGAGTTTTGAATTGACTGTTCCTGAAGATAAAATTCCAAATTGTGCGTCGGCAGCCAAAATGGAATGGAAGTGATAGAGGTGCAACCGAACAGATTTGTTGAGCGTGGCTGAGCAAATTCATGACAATTTCCCCATAATTGCAGACACCATTATTATAATTCTTATTTCATTATTTGTCTCCACAAATACAACAAATATAATTGCCAAATAAAGGCGCATACTCACTCTGAATTCGCTTCGAGGAAGTCTCCGATATGATTATAGCAATCGTATACCCAGCCCCCTCGCAGACAGGTCTTCCGGCCATCAGCACGCACGAGCGCTGCGGCTAGCCCAGGCCTAGCCTAACCATAATAAATGGCGGCTTCATCCGATCACGTCTCAAAACATGGTGTACAAAAATGCGGTGTTTCGCACTCAAATTCATCTTTTTATGCGGCAATAAAATGACAAGCATCATTGCTTTGATGGATCTATTTAACAATATTTACGGAAATATATTTACAGAACATTCAGAATTACCTCAGTTTTGAGCAAAATATTACTTTTCCCCGAAATAAACAAATCCAAAACTCAAGTCGTTGGCGAGCGTGCGGGATGTTGAACATAGTCAATCAATTTCTGGGCATCGATATCATACACGTCGTCTACGCCGTTTGCAAATTAACAACAAAACTACAAAAGAGCGCTAAGTTCAGTTCATTTATTGTTTTTTTCTCTGTCGGCATTAGAATGCCGACAGAGAAAAAAAAACAATAAACATTGTCAAAGATGCCACGAAAGTGATAGATTTGTCCATCTAAGGTAATCGTTCTTGTATTTGTTTGAAAAGCCATGCAAACATGTAAGTAAATTAAGAAATAGTCTAGAATAGGTGCGATCGTAATAATAAACTTTTCAGAACTTGTAATACATAGGTAGTTGGCGCGGCAGCTAGCACGCGAGAGCATAACCTGTCTTGCCGCGCGGCCCCCCGAAACTCTGGCAGACCTGCACACACTCGCTAGGTCCTTCCCAGTCGGCCCTCGTTAATTTAACCTTTGAGTTCTAAATCCGCCTCATACGTGGATCCTTATGGAAAACGGTGCAGGCTTATACTTTCCTTAGATGTGTTGCTGCATCTTGCTAAAATTAATTCCTGAGGCAATTTCAGTTAATCCTCAATTTTCAAGCAAATACGAGTTTGTATTACTAGCAAGTCAAAGTGTTTGCATTGAACCACGTTGTAAACAATACTCGCTCTTCCGTGTTATTGCCTGCAGGTGACGTCATGACTCATGAGCTCATCGCTCCGCTAAAATTACTTTTTTAGGAGTATGGAACGCCGACGCGAAAAAGAGCCAAAAATGTGCATGAAATTTTCCTTTTTTGCCCAACTTAAGGATTAAAAAAAAAAAAGAATGTGGTATATCAATAAAGGCACATATTCAAAGCTATAAAGCTGAATCAAAGCCGGGATTGCGCCCCTCCTTTAAAGTGATACAGGTAAAGTGTCTAACTCCAAGAAAAATACTTGGAGCTTCCTCGTTTCTCTTCTGCCGTGTTGTTTAGCTTATTGTAAGCGAATAATAAAATAGGGTTAGATTTTTTCAAATGTCCCTTTAGTATGAAGATATTTATCATTGAAAATCATGATAAAAAGTACAATTGCCGTAGCTGAACACGTCCGGCCAGCGCGCGGTGGGAAACCTTCCCGACCCGCCTGTTGAGCCGAGCGCGCGCAAATTCCATGAATTCCGTACCGTCTGTATACACGGATGCGGGTATCGTCAAGATCAAACGGATGATTATTACTGCGACAAATCTACGGCAGGCCATCAGTATTCGGTGATAAAATATGAACTCAATATTCGTTTTTTTCACTAGTTAAACAGTGTTCGTTTTCTTTCAAACTTTTACAAATCTTTTAATTGTATTTTACAGTGACATTGATATAGGATTGAAGTCTCAAATGTAATTTTGTGCAATATCTGACACTTTACAGGGATCACTTTAAGTGATCTAGTAACATTTTCTGAATCCTCTACAAGTTACTTCAAAGTCTTGCCTTTCACACAAACCTCGATCGTTGCCTTCGTATTACCAGTCATAAGAAGCTTGGATCAGCTTTCAGTTCTCCAGATTTGTCTTTCGTTAAAAGGATATGTATGCATGTAGTGATCCGGATTTATGATTATCTAGTGGATCAATATAACAGGACCAAGTCAGTGCAATTTTGTTAGCGAATACCCGTTTGCATTCTAAGGTCATATTATAACATGCATTTACCATGACATTTTCACACATCACTCTGTCCTGTACATGTCAACAAATTTACTAGATTCCTTGAATATTGGGGCAGATTAGTAGATCGTGCACTTTATGATAAAAGCGCAATATTTGTCATATAATTATGTAGAATAGACCATTCTAAGAATTTTGGATTATGGAGACACCTCGGAACATGCCCCTGTTGGCCATGGGCGCCCGTTTTCAAAATGGCTTCCAGTGTGTACATGTTCATCAATATATCTCGAGAACTGGCAGGCCGATTTGCAAAAATCTTGGTACCTGCATGCACTTAGTAAATACAATGATCTGCATACATTAAATTGGCATGAGGTCAAGATTCAAAGGTCACACAACTTATTCTATTTCACAAATTGGCAGCAAACATAGAACATATATGTAACATTTTTGAGGTTATGAGGTCATGAGGTCAAAGGTCACATGTGATTGACCACTTATTGTGCCAAATAGTGACCATACTCGAAAATAACCGCCATCTATATTAAGTGATATCACTTCAATGATGTATGCATGTATGTATTACAATACTCACCGTCAAACCCCCAAAAGTTGACAAGAATGAGTTAAGACTTTTTTTACATAGCTTGAAATAGTAAACTATTAGCTTTAACAGGATACATAATTCGATGATGCAAAAATACTGCTGAAAACTGCTTATCTACTATAATAATGCCGGGTAATACAATGAGAGTCAATATAGGGCCTACATTTTCGATCCGAGCAGAATCTTCTTCAGAGGCTATAAAGTGACGATAATACAAACAGAAACAACATATATATGCACATATACATGAAGGTACACATGCTAAGAAACTGAGGAAGGGGATGGAGACATGGAACAATGAAAGGGCTGTGAGTGGCCAATCATTGGAGGAAATGCACACAAAGAGGATGTTATGTAACAAGGAGCAAGGTGTCGTCATAGAAGGAGGCATGGTCAAAGAAGTACCATACAGGATGGTAATTAAGGGCATGAATAGTGAGTGGAGGCACAATATGTGAATGGTGGCGAGATGAAAGAGCTTATAGTAAAGGAAGCCAGAGTGGCCACAGAAGAGGGAGGTGTGTGTAGGGGGAGGGGGGGGGGGGGGGGGGTAAACAAAGGGGGTATTTTTTTTGTCTGGGGGGGGGGGGGGTGGGTAAACAAAGGGGGTATTTGGCACGGCAATGGGTACCCGTATGGCTCCCTCATTTGCCTGTCTCTTCATGACCAAGCTCGAACAGCAAATGTTGGATTCAGCTCCTTGTCGTCCATGGATCTGGTGGCGCTACATTGACGACATTGACCACCTTCCATCCCAACTTACCTCCCCTCCGTACCATCCTCCACGATAATCACCACATCCTCCACACCTCCGACCGGCTCCAACATGCTGTCCCAGACCATCCCATCCAAGCCTACCGACGCCCCCGAAACCTCAAGGATCTCATTGTTCGTGCTGAAGTCCCTTCTCTCACTAACGATTCTTCTCCCACACAGCATGGCACTTTCAAGTGCACAGCTGACAGATGCGTCATTTGCAAGGTTTACCTCTCTCAGGGCGATTCTTTCACCAGCCACTCTAACAACCTCTCTTTTCACACCAAAGGTAACATCACATACACCACCACCAACGTTGTTTATCTGATCACCTGCCGAGTCTGCCGCATCCAGTATGTAGATGAAACCAAGACCACTCTCAAGAGACGCATCTATGGACACAGATCCACTGTCCACACATCCAAGCTCGACACAGTTGGCCATCATTTCAACCTACCCAACCATTCAATTTCTGACATGATTCTACAGGGCATAGAATCTCTAGGTAACCGTCCAGATTCAGTTCGCTCCAGCAGGGAGAAACACTGGATGAGATGTCTCTGCACCATCCAACCACGTGGGCTCAACATTCAAGAAGGCAGTGTTTAGCTTCATCCTACACATTCTCCTCATATGCTTGCTATATTTGATTTGTTTTGTTTTGCTTCCATTATCATTTATCAAGAGATGTCCATGCATTTTCCATCACACTACCCCATACTTGTTTTGCTTTTTAATTATTTACCACCTCTCCACGCTCCATTCTAGATAAATTGTTGTATTCACATTAACTAAGCTTTGCACAGTACGATATCTCTTGGTATGATTTGTTCTATAACTTGTATACTCGCATGTGTTTGTTGTATCACATTTACACTTTGTTCACCTACATGTATGTTTAACTGACATTGATTATTCTCCAGTTTTCCCACAGGCTATCCCTCTCATTCATTAGCAGGAGTTCTCATTCTCCATCCTTTTCCATGCATTGTTTTGCTCGATTTTCGACTATAGTTTTCAATTCACCTTTTCTCCATATTAGATTATCATTTGTTATAGTTTGACACTGTAAGTTGTACATATTGTATATATGCTCATCTGTTTATTGATATATCACATGCACCACTTTTTAAGTATGTTTAATCTACATTTCTCCCACTTTCTGTTTTCCCACAGGACTCCAATCGGCAGCCAACTGCATTAGTTTCATAAGATTGATCTATTTGTCATGTTGTAATTATTTGCATGTTTTGTTTATATCCCAATATACTTATTTATATATCATGTACATATCTTGCTAACTAACAATTAACTGACATTACACTCTCATTTTCCATTTTTCTACAGGGTTTAAATGTGTGTACATAAGCATTGTCTGATTTTCGTACATCCTTCTTTCTCTTGTTTATTCTTCATCTTTCCATTGATCATCGCCCATTCTTATCCCCCCCCCCTCCCCATCAGCATTCCTTTTCATCCCACCACCACTCTTCATTAATCCCACCTCCTCCACTTAAGCTCCCCTTTGTTTCCCCCCCCCCCCTCCCCCTACACACACCTCCCTCTTCTGTGGCCACTCTGGCTTCCTTTACTATAAACCCTTTCATCTCGCCTCCATTCACATCTTGTGCCTCCACTCACTATTCATGCCCTTAAAGGGACTTAGTAACATTGTCCAAATCCTCAAAATAAAATTTTGATTCTAGCGGTTCCCTCATACCTTGTTGTATTCGTATTAACAATAAAATCATGGGACAGGTTTCGGTTTTTAAAATTTCCCTTTCGTTACAAAGATATGTACGATCGAAGTATTTAGATAAGAAAAACTCCCCCGGAGTTTTTCTTACCGTGTACAAAGTGAGTGCAGTGAGTTAGTGAATATCACTTTGCATTTTTGCTCATAACTTGGCCATGCAATGTCCATTTGACTTGAAATTTTCACACAATACCCTGTGGACATATGAGATAACAACAATATACATTGCATCAACCATTCATCACTTTTTGCACATATCAACAAAGTTACTAGATCCCTTCAATTACCATCCTGTATGGTACTTCTTTGATCATGCCTCCTTCTATGACCCACACCTTGCTCCTTGTTACATAACATCCTCTTTGTGTGCATTTCCTCCAATCCCGGCCTAGTCTGATTGGCCACTCACAGTCCTTTCATTGTTCCATGTCTCCACCCCCTTCCTCAGTTTCTTAGCATGTGTACATTCATGTATATGTGTATATATATGTTGTTTCTGTTTGTATTATCGTCACTTTTTAGCCTCTGAAGAATATTCTGCTAGGATCGAAAATGTAGGCCATATATTGACTCTCAGGATACATAATTCATTAAATTTTAACCAGCATAACGTATTTAAAAAAGCGATTAAAAGTAGAACAGTAATGCTACGGTCACAAACGGTCCGATTTTGGTTACGGCGCCCGTACGATGCCACTTTTAGGTGAAATCTTGCGGAAATCTTGCGGAAATCTTGCGGTGCCCGCACGGGTGCCGTGGCTATCGTACGGTCGCCGTTGCATTTTTCCTCGCCGTACGATGTCAATTTTTTTTTTAACGCGGAGTCAAAAAAAAAAAATGCAAATAATAATAAAATAATGCAAAAAAAAAATGAAATAACTGTTCAAATGTTTGAAAATGCTTAATCAAAATGTTTTAGAATTACTGACCACACATTACTGACCACACATATATCAATACAGGGGAAACTCAGTATAACGAGGTCCTTGGGACCATGACATTTTGTTTGTTATATCAGATATTTTGTTATATCACTATATTTCAAACAATACAAAACAAAACAAATTATTTCACTGGGACCTGAGAAAACAGTTTGTTATATCAGGTATTTTGTTATATCAGATCTCTTTATATCGAGTTTCCACTGTACAACATTGCTTTCATTTGTTTTTTTTTATCATAATATGGACACAAAACTTGCATGTTAGGCACCCTGGAAAAAGTAAGTAGGACTTTTATCTAACTAACGGTTATATTTCAAATTATAATAAAGTGTGATGCCCACGCCAAAATTCAAGAATTATTTCTGATAGTGTTTCCAGTTAAAGTCGTGATTTAATGTTGATGCTAGAGTTCTTTCTATTCCACTACTGTTCTTCCCGTTTAAACCATTGTTGATTGATGTTAAACAGAACTTTGATTGTTACGTTAACTCTTTTCATAAAATATGCCTACATAGTGTGCCCCCCCCCCCCCAAAAAAAAAAAAAAAAACCAAACAAACAAAAACAGAAAACAAAAACAAAAACAAAACAAAACAACAACAACAACAAACAAAAAACGGAACGGCATACTTCCGGTAATAAGTGTAAATAATGACTGGTATTAGTGGATGGTGTGTTTTCTCCTGAGCCAAAGTAATACCAAGATTTCGGTTAAGCGGTTCTTATACCAGGCTATGTCAGGTTCAAAATTTTCCCTCCTCAGCTTAAACCTTGCTTAAAAACAAGACAAAAAACGCTCACCATAGTTAACTTTGTCAATGGACCTTGTTTAGACCAGCATGGAATGCACCGTATTGGTGTAAAGAATGCCAATTGACAGAGCTAGCTTATTGTATTATCACGTTCAGGTATGGCGAGCGTTTTGTCATGTTTTGCAAAGTTTTAGCTGAGGAGGGATTTTTTTTACCCGACATGGTTTGGTATAACGTGCTCATCTAAAATGAGAACCGCTTAACCGCTTAACCAAAATGGTTGATCGTGGTATAATTTTTCTCAGGAGAAGACACACCATCCACTGATACCAGTCATTATTTACAATTATTACCGGAAGTATGCCGTTCCGTTTTTTTTTTTTTTTTTTTTTTTTTTTTTGGGGGGGGGGGGGGCACCCTGTAATAGGTGTTATCACTGGTTACCAATTTCCCCTTGGTGAGACTACTTGGTCCAGTGGTGTGCTATCCTTCTGGTAATTTCGACCATGGGATGGTTAATTGGAACTTCTTAAATAGCGGCCACAGAGTCACGAATAATTTGCTTGCTGGCCCGCAACGGTGCTGTGCAATGATCAGAATCACGGACTAGATCGATAATGGATACAAATTCCAGTTATCTTTTGGCCCTAGTCGTTTTAAGGATTTTTTTCTTAATTCGTCAACGGTAGGAAGCATTCGCAGATGAATTTATGATGTTCGTTCTAATCCGTTTGGGTAATTTTCTATTCTCCAAAACATTCCATGCATTTTGCTCAGACCGATACGATTCGCGGAGGCGAAATTTTGGTTTTGAGCATGTTTAAAACCAAAAATTTCTTATTAATGAATTGGTATTCTATTTACAATTGAATTGATGTTCTATGAATATGAATATTCAAGGATTCTAAAATAATTCAAATTGATATGTTTGAGGTTCATTGAATAGCATGAAACATTTAAATAAAATGTATCTTTCGATTTGACTGAAATATTGTGGTGAATATTTCCTTTGTTTTGACTTAACAATGTTCATTACTGTGAAAGTGAAGTTCTGTGAATCTAAAACGTCCATTGCGTTTGTAATGTGTTTTCACTCTGGACATGTGCCGTCAATGTTTTATTTTTATTTTTGTATGGACGTGTGAATAATGGCTCTGTGTTGAAGTTGGAGATGAAGTATCTAAAGGGGAAACTTATCTGGTGGAAATATAATTAAAGGAACAGTACAATCTTGATAATAAAATGTTGAATATTACAATAATAATCATCATCATCATGAACATAGATCATCATGAACATAGATCATCATGAACATAGATCATCATGAACATAGATCATCATAACAGTGATTTTTGTTTTGCTTCCATCGGTATCGGTAGCGCAAGATGATTTCGCCCGAACGCAGCCCTCAGGAAGGATGGAATCTAGAATGCTATGTTGCGATAATGCATTCGTTGTCGGTTCAAAGTTATATTGAACTCGTGATCAGGCGAGACTCTTGGTTTCTGAATCACTTGCTTTGATTATGGTGAAACATCAAACGCCTCTATCAGTGTTTTAGTCCAATACAACCAGCTACTCTTTATAGCTTCAACTCCATTCTAGCTGTGGGGTTGTAACTCACACACGGCCTAACAGTGCCGAAGTTAGAGTATTCAAATCCTCGTAACTCATTCAGAATTGAAACTAAGAACTCGTATCTCAATTTGAATAAAAACTAAAAACTCGTATCTCAATGTAGATAAAAGCCAAAACCTCGTAACTCAGTTTCAAATATCAAAACAATTATTTTACGGTATTTCAACAATGACATTACAAATTTCATAAATATTCCAGTTTTAAAAAGAAAGGACGTTGTCACAGCACTTAATTTGTTGAGACAGGAAAGTTTTTTCGCTCTCCTGAAAAGTCATGATTTTTGAGATACGAGGTTTTGTCACCCACTGCTACTCTAAAATACCACAGACATCGTACGATATCACGATTTCCCCAAATCGTAGAAAATCCGCCGTAGGGAGACAAATCGTACGGCGCTCGGACCATTTGTGACTGTAGCATAAGCAAGGCTAGTTTTACAGAATAATGAGGAAAGGGGCTCTAAATTTGATCCCTCAGTTGCGCAGTGCGAAGGAACTTTTGTTGAATCCCGGGTGAAAGTGAATTACACTTAAGCTAAATGCATGAAACAGGATGTAATAAAAGCTAAACTTTGATCTGAAACCGGGTAGTGTCGCGATTAGCCAATCACATGCCGCCTTCAGCGATCGCGTGCGAATCTAGGCCATAGTACGGCCAGTCGTAGCTGCAATGAGATTACCGAAGGGCTAGTATTGTCTTGCAGCGTTCTGCAAACAGATTGTTGATCAAAACTTGAGTCACTCCGAAAAAAAAAACATGGTCTAGAAAATTGCTCATAGCTCAACTTTGGCTTTGTTTTAACCCTAAAAAAGGAAGGGCTATTTAAAGGGGCCCTGCAACCCAAATGCATGTTGACCTCTGTTCAGCTGTATTAGTGTACACATTCAATACTTGTAAACGGTTTGACCCAAATATGTTTTGTATTTTTAAAAACATTTTATCATTTATTTGTCTTCATGTTGCTAAGCCCCACCTCCTAAAAAACCCTCCAGAGCAAATTCTATTGTTGACCTGCAGTGACATCATTTGTCAATCACTGGTCAGCTACCATGAGATTAACAAAAGATGAAAGTACAAACAGAACATCCACACAAATGCATGCCCTGCATACCCTCCATGCAATAGCTTAGACAGTGCTTTTCTTCTGACATAGCAACAGCTATTGTAATTGAAGTTGTGTGAGTTGGTATTATATTCAACCGTGTGATGCTATTGTGATTAGCCTAATCACAATAGCCTAATCACAATTTGTGTGGATGTTCTGTTTGTACCTTCATCTTTTGTTAATCTCATGGTAGCTAACCAGTGATTGACAAATGATGTCACTGCAGGTCAACAATAGAATTTGCTCTGGAGGGTTTTTTAGGAGGTGGGGCTTGGCAACATGAAGACAAATAAATGATAAAATGTTTAAAAATACACAAAACATATTTGGGTCAAACCGTTTACAAATATTGAATGTGTACACTAATACAGATGAACAGAGGTCAACATGCATTTGGGTTGCAGGGCCCCTTTAAGGTCTTCCTAAAGTCGGGGGGGGGGGGCATTAATATTTGCGCACGTCCGCACAGAAACAATCCCGCATAGCTCAGACTGCATGCATAACTGCATTATTATAGTCAAGGCGCATGAGCGAGCTTTCCCTTGGGATTTTTTAAACAAAATAGAAGACACCCTATTAGATATATTAAGGGCACCCCGAATAAGAATAACAAACCTGATTGCTCTTTTAAATCGTGTGCAGGAGGCCAGCAAGGGGCACCCCGTTTATTTAAAGGCGAGGCTATTTGAGGTCTTTCTACTGTCGGGGGCCATTATGGCCGTGAAATGCCCAATCGCTGCGAAAAATGGCATGTCATGTAAAATGTAAATCTCACTTTCCTTTTTTGTTTGAGGAAGATATATGCCAATCTTTAAACATCATCATCTTGAATGAAGACTCGGTATACCAAAGCAAACAACGCGTCCGGGCCTTTTTTTTACATACACACATGCATTCACTAATTTTTGCGTGGTAATGTTGTACGTGTATGATCCGACGTAAGTGGTATTTTATCTGCAATGCATTCGTTTAAAATATAAACACAGCCTCGTCAGATCGAACAGAAAGGCTGTGCTAACAAGCATATACCACGGAGCTCACACAAAAGTTATTCACTATAAAACGTTTTTTTTTCTATCGTAAATCGGCAATTATTTTAGTTATCGTGACTTGAATATTCGAACGCCCGAAGATCGTTTTTTTACAATGTACTCCACCATTGTTTCGCGGTCGGCACCACGGTATTATATCTACACCTGACTTCAGAATACGGGCCGAAAAAAACAAGCTTTTTTTTGTTTTGTTTAAGTTGCTACACAATCGTGCCCCTCCATTGTTGTCATCCCGCATATAATTAAAACCCCACTTAGATTATAGATTACGACAAGCAAACACCCACATTGAATTGCTTTGACCCCGCACAAACTTTATTCGAAACAGCCCATTATATGATGCATCAAAACTGTTCAATAGTCTACCTATTTATTTAAGAATTATACACGACGTTAAGATATTTAAAAAGGAAATTATGAAGCTACCCATACTAGATGTATAATTCATGTGCATATTAGTTGTTCAATGATTGTTTTACTCATGTACCTATGCCTATTGGTTTCCTCGTTCATTCTGAGTAATATTTGTAAATTATTATTACCCCAATCTTTGTAAATATGTTTTATTTTCTCCTCTTTAAATAAATTTTTTTTTTAATAATATGTATTTATGTATTCTTTTGTTGTATGACCCTGCCGAAAAACAGCTTGTAGCTGAAAGCGGGCATTTTGTTATTGTATATACCGTGATTAAATAAAATAAACAAACAAACAAACAAACATAATTTTGAACCGGTTCTAAACTATCGCCATGCCGCAACGATATTCTAACTCAAACTGCAATAGTTTGTGGATTTAATGTGTATGTTAGCTGCGTAGCGAGCTTTATAGCGAAATAAGCATAATGTCAAACTATTTCAACCACATTCAGGACATACTTTGCATGCTACAATCATTTTCTACCACAGTCATAATGTTCCTAAAGGAGTGGTCACATTGGACCAGGGGGGGTAAACTCAGCCGCCATGATGGTTAGGTATGTATGCGATTAGAAGCAGTTTAGCTACGTCACAAAACGTCATCAAAAGTATGACAGGCTGTGTATTTCAAAATTGATCGGGAATTTAATAATAAAATACATCCCATTGAGCGGTGAAATATTCACCACCTCTTTATCTAGCGTAATCAATTTGTGTTGCCCTTTTCTACCCCATTAATAAGACTCATTTTTAAGTTACATTTTGTGTTAAATACTGTTTATGATTGCTCAATATTTGCAGAGGAGTCGCTCTTCATACACGGATCACTGTCTCAGCCAAGGGAAACAATTGTTTACAAATTCATCGCGCGCAAAATCAAAAATGTACGCGCTAATGACATCTTTGCCATAGAAAATGTACAGTGTGAGTGCGCTTGGTAAAGTGCGCGCCTTACGCACATTCTTATTGTTTCGTCATATTATTTCCCCACAATGCAGTTTTGTGACGAACTTCCTCCGTTCAATACTGCTCGTAAACAAGACCGTCAGCCCGCCATTGCTTTATGTACAAAGTGTATGGGGTACGGTACCTACGGGCAATACAGTTTACCTTCTAGTTCTACAACGGCAGTGTTGGAGTCATACTTCTATGCATTGGACACGACTCCCCACGACTAGACCCACGAATGCAGTACGCATTAGTACAAATCAATGGCAAGCCGTTTTTAACATTTATTCCTAATTCTTGATATCAATAATTGAATTATTGATATCAGTTTATTTCTTTATATCAAGTATTACCAATACAGACCTATTGAAGGTCTTCCTACAGCCGGGAGAGGGGGGGGGGGGGGGGGCATTATGGCCCCCCTTAAGATCTCGGCCACGGAGCGGGCGATCGCCGTGAAAAATTGCACGCATGATAAGTGAAGTGTATAAAATACAGTGGTAATTAAATTTTTTTTGGAAAGTTTATTTATTTGCATATTTATGGTAATTTATGCAAATAAGGTCATACAATTCATATTTTAACCCATTAATAATAAATTCTTCGAAATTAAACTCTGGTTTTTACTAGATATATTCTTTAGATCATTAGGAATAATAATACGACGCCAAAATTTGGAAGAGCCAGGTTCTTCCTTATGTTTTCTATTGTTTTTTTAAAAATTGTTATGTATTTCTTTTTTTGTTTTACTTATGTATTTTCTTGTTTTTGTTGTTTATTTTATTTTAACTATAAGTCAACTATTTTTGAACCCCCAAACAAACAAATCAAATGTAAAACGGGCTGACATGCATAGACAAAAGGTCACGTGACTTCGTGATGGTAGGTCCGATATTCAAACTTGTTTGTTTTAAAATATGCGCAAAAGCCTCACCAAGCAGCGGGCGCTTCATCTACCGCATTTTGGAGAAGTAAACAAAATCGCGGAGGAGGGGGGGGGGGGGGGGGGGGGGGGTTAAGGCTTCATATTTTTACAGTGGCGACATATGACGATTAGCGAAAAGTGAAGCTCAAAATGTTATTTGTTTAGCATAATTCACACAGTTTCGCCTCATAGCACACAAACATTTGGCGACTTAATGTGGTTTGGGAGGAATGGAGTCATATATGACACATAGGCTACAGATAACGACACATTGTATGTCTGTGGGCAGTGGGGTAGACAATAGAAATAGGTATATTCAAGAACGTAGCATGTCCCCATTACCTTGTGATGCTCTCCTTCCTACACACACATTACAGACATCAATTAATGGTATGCTTTGTTACTCAGTACCATAGTGAAGTGAGGTGGCGGGGTAAATATACAATCATACAATTTAAACTGTTGGTTATATAGTTGGACTACTATTTTTTTTGTTAGATCCAACTTCATTCCTTTTCTAAATTTATTTGCGCATAATGAATCAATTTTTTGACTTAAAATAATGCTTTTATCATGTTTCCAAGCTACCAATGTAAAATAAATAGTTTGCATAAATTTGCATTAATTAGTTTAGCCTTTTGTTTCGAGCTGTGAAAGGCAGGACCTGTGATGATTGGCCCCCTTTCCCTCTCAATGGCGTATGCCCAACTAGTCATCATTATGTTCCATTTATCAGAGTTGGGCTGCACCAATTTTCAACCAAAATTGGCTTAGAGGTTCTCTAGGCCATACTCCGTTCCAACGACATTGGCTACACGCCAAAACAATGCTTGTGCTCCACCAGAAGGGTTGGTCAACAAGCAAATGTCCACTGATTCGATTGGAACATCGCAGTTTACGGTCTGTAAAATCCTCAGACGTCATTGAGAGATGGGTCAATAACAGCTACGGGAATCTCTAGAACGTGCACGATTGACCACCAGGATAAATGATCGCAAACTGCTTAACCTGTGATGTAGAAACCGGAACTGCCCAACATGGAGCCTTTGCCATCTATGAAAAAGACACCATGAAATTCAGCGCCTTCCGCTTAAACTGTAGATCAGAAATCCCTCTAACATGGTCACCAAGCAAGACAAACTACCTAGTATCCCACCCCATATCATGCAACCAAGATTTACCGGATTGTTCCTGGACTAGGGAGTACAGAAGATCGACGCCTGGACACTTGTGATATGCAGTCTAATGGGTTAAGAGCCATACCACCGTTGGGCCATCACAACCTCAAGTCATTTTTTAATGCAGTAATCTTGGAGCTTCTCGTACACGTAATCGACGAACCCTTTGTCTTCCATATGTTCGGTCAAGAATGTTATGGCTCGTACCCATTAAGATGACATATCACTAGTGTCCCAGGCGGCAATCTTCTGGGTTCCCTAGTCCAAATGTTGACCAGTCCCTGGTCTCAGTCTCTACAAATGTTGACAACTACCTTCCCTCGTCCCCCCCCCCCCCCCCACCCCCCGCACACTCACTCCCCCAACTCACACGATTCTCAAGCAATGTTCTTGGTCTCGGGCTCGAAAATTGTTTAACAGACCTGGTCCTTGACCAGTCCTTGTCCCACCCCCTCACATACATTTGCTGATGAAATATACCCCCCTCGACAAAATTCCTGGGTATGCCACTGACCGCGCTATTCCATATTCATGAACAATAAATACACCCCGAAGAAAATATAACGGGAATAATGGAATTTCATAATGACTATACATACAACAGCTTGCCAGCTGCTAAACACGCCTGGCGCTCGGCCGAAACCTTCGCGACAACGTTGCGCTGATATAGCGCTGACCGTCGACTGCATGAGCTGAGCTTACTCAATATTCTTGTGCGCGCTAATTCAGTACTGTCTTATTGCAAGGGTGCGGATATCGTTTCAACGGACGATATACCTGCGACAAATTTATGGCAGGCCATCATAATTGGGTGATAAAATATGATATTAATATTCTATAACGAGGTAAACAGGGTTCGTTTTTCTTCAAACATTCACATATCTTTCAATTGTATATTACAATGATATTGACTTTGGATTGAAGTCTCAAATGTCTCTTCTCGGTAGAATTTTACACTTTACAGGCCTCACTTTAAGGTCAATAAATGCATGATCACATAAGAAATTACTTCTAAAACCACATCGTGAATCGGTCAATAAATTATTCACATTAATGTGATCTAATAGTCTATTGTAAATTAGCTTCTCCAAAATCTTGGGAAAAACTTGGGAATAATGTAATTGGTCGATAACTAGAAAACACGTGAGGGTCACCTTTCTTAAACACTATAATTAATGTTCCAATATTAATGAACGGTCATAAACCTTATCCACGTTACACATTAATTCGTTGTAAAAGCTGACGCACATTTTAGTTTTTTAACCAGGAAAGCAATGTTCTTTTTCAACGAAACTTTCACACATCATTCGTTATATCTAACAATGATTTTGGTGCAGGATTAAAGTCTCAAGTGTTATTTGGGGCAATATCTGACACTTAACAGGTGCACCTTTAACAAAAAGGTTAAATGTAACAAAATGGTTAAAAAACAGACCACCAATAAATGACGTCAAATTACGTGTTTTATAGCACCTTGCTAAAATAAACACTTTGATGAGAATTTGGGCCTTTCAGACGAACATACATAACCCAATAAGTTAATGATACACATTATACTGCCTATATGCCCTTTTTGTAATGTTCACGCCTCCATAATATAAACTCACTTTTCTTCTTCATGGATGGCTAAAGTCATCCCGCGGCTGTCCAAAGTTAACAAGATTTACGGTAATACTGTCGTACAAAATCAATACAACTCACTGGTCAAAATCATGTAATTTATTATTAACTTATGTATATTGCTTTACTGTTTGTCCGGCCTGACTGTTTGAAGGGACCAAAAAGGTTGAACACTATTCATTTTACCTCATTTTAAAAAGGTGTATAAAAAGTTAGCTTCTAAATTTAAAAAAATAACTTACGGTTGCTCTTTCATCTGCTTAAATCGTGGTTTCTCCTCGACATCTGGAAAGATTAAAATTCGTACAAAGACAATAAAATAACTTTTGTTAGAAACATACACGTACATTTTGGAGAACATACACTATTCTGATCTAGTCTAGTTTCATATAATTACAAATTTTGCCATTAGAACGGTCAAATATAACAGATGTAAATATGTTATGACCCATGCTGGGTTGTGTTACACAACGTCTTTAGTCGCTATTTCGAACTTTAAAATGACTGTCATCCATTTGTTTGTAATGTATAATTTGGGGGACACTACTTATACTTAGTACAATGTTTTAAGTTGTGGTGATATATATGTTATTATACAAACAGCTATACCCGAGCATAGATCTTAATGGCAAATACCAGTTTTGGGAAACGCCCCTCCCCCCCTCCCCCCACACTAAAAATAATGAAATGGAAGGTCTTATTTCCAATCATGTCGAATAATATGTGTTTACAATAACGGGATGATAACAAATTGGCCTGTAAACCGCGTACTATTGACATATTTGTTAATTATTAAAATCATCTACTGTAAATTGAAATCGCCGTGAATTGAAAAACCTCGCGCGATGCAAGCTAATCCTATGGCAAATTCGGGGGCCCGTGTGTATCGTACGAACCAGCGTATATATATATGCGGCCAGCGTAGACGGGCCAAACTGACGGTGAATTTTGTCTCAATGCCAGCGGCTTTCATAAACTGTTCAATAGTAGAGCAGATAAGTGTAAAATAGCATGGAAATCGTTCAAAGTTTGATACAAGCAATAAACTATATAGGGATAAAATATAGGGACACATTTTAGAATAAAAAAAACACTTAGCCAAGCGAAAATCCAAGATTGCGGGCACTTTCAAAGATGTCCGCCAAAAGCTACTTGTTGATATAAAATTGTCTAAGTTGGCCAATTTTAGAATGCTTGGTGTCGTTTTCTATGCTAATTGACATGCTGAACTTACGGAACCCATATGATTGGCCAAAATCCAATATGGCCGCCATTTCCCCAGATGGACCCCAACTACATGTTGATATAAAAAATTGACTGAGATGGCCGGTTTTGATAATATTGGTGTTGATTAAATATGTGTCTTGATATGCTAAAAACGATACCTATTTGATGGCAAACATCCAAGATGGCTGCCATTAATTCAAGATTACCACCAAAAACCTACTTTTTGATAGAAAAATTGAGTTCGTCAATTTTAATAATTTTTAAATTTTAATTATTGTGGTGTTAACTTCGATGTGTTTTGATGAGCTTACGCCGATTATGACACATACAGACCCATATCATGCAAAACATCGACATGGCGGCCATTTCCCAAGATGGCCACCCCAAAACAAAATGGTTTATGTAAAGAAATACAGATTTTGCCGATTTTAAAAATGTTGCTGTCGAATTTTGCTTCTTGATAATTAAAGAGCTCCCAACCAAAAGGCGCTAAATCCACTTTTCACCGAATTGCATGTTTTATACGATTTTAATAGAACTCTCTCATCTGAATCTAAATCACTAAATTTTTCATCAACATTATTTCAGCAAATGTGAAAAATATTGATATGAATTTTACCCTTTCAACCAAAAGGCGCTAAATCCATTTCAGATTTCTGCCAAAAGGCGTTAAATCCACACTTGTCACTATTCACTATTCTTAACTCTGATTGGCCTAGTCCTGCCAGCTTGTGGAAATTTGACCAAACAGAAAGCAGGACACAAAGAGCATAATACAGGCAGCGCTCCCTATCTGGCTAGGTTTGTGGTTCACCAGATTCGTTTGTACTCGTCTCAAATTACTTGAAATACCTCATTTTCCGGTGGTTTCATGATGGAGGAAGGACTTCAGCTGGCTGACATAACGAATAAACCCAGGAAAAGACAGAGCAATGAGTCAGAATGGAGGAAATCCAAAGCAAAACAGCGAAGAAACAGTGGTGACGGTGAGTAGTTTTTATCAGTCCCATGTGTGCAATTTGGTGTTGGGATTGTGATGTGTAATGGAATATACTGTGTTGACTGTGTCTGTTGTCTGTTGACTTGATAATATTGATGAGAGATAAATGTTAGGGTCATAGGGTCAATGAAAGTATAAGAAATAATCATTCAACAGCCTTTCAAATCATAAATGGAGTTATTTTGACACTTTTTTTTGGTGTGGTCAGTGAGTGTGAGTCACCCCACACATAGGTTAATTAGTATAGTGCTGTCTGGATATTACGATTTTCGTACATTTGCACTGTACTGGCTGCCCCGTCCAAGGTACATTTTTGCTCGCTGATTCCTGCCTCCCTTTACCTGCAAACCAAACAAACTATCAATTAATGTATGCTATAAATCCTAATATTTGATAATACTAGCCAATTCTGATGTTTTGAAGACCATAATAGGTTGAAAAAGCGACGATTTCCAGTCCCGTTTTCCTTCGTCGATATTCCGAAAACAGCGCGTTCATATAGTGAACGATCTGGTTGCGCAATAGCAAAAACTTACCAAATGAAGTGGGCCATCTATCGACAAGAAATTGTACATTGTTGTTATAATTAATTTTCGTTTTGCCGAGACAGGTTAAATATTCTTGTTGCCAGAAGTTTCATGTTTTATCTGGTTTGGAATATTACAATTTTCAAGTGTTTCGGGCCTATTTCGGGAGAATATATTAAGCAAGTTACGTAATGTTCGATGTTTGGGTATTTTAATGTTTAGTTAGTATTGCGATCGATGCATGCGGGCAGCTGTACGTATACGGGGACAGCCGCATACGGCTTGAATGATGGCTAGGCACGTCTGGGTGTGCCATTGTCCACACAGCTGAAGCTTGTTTTATACATCAGAGCGTGCACGCGTGTATACACTAGCATGCGATCACCGCGCGTGGCGCGCTCGTAGTTTTATTTCTTCGAAGATGGCCGACCTTCGAGCAGGAGCCAGGAATTAGAGGAATAAACATCATAATTTGTGTAAGTTTGTTTAACATTTCTTAATTATTTGTTTAATGCTTAATATGGCCTAAAAGCTAGGCCTTATATCAGTCATTACAAAAATAATTGTGATGTGATATATAAAAAGTTCTGGCCGTTTATGCAGTGTATGGACAAGCGCATCTCCTCTGCATTTGCATATATTGCGTGTAAATGGTCCATATATTTATGGACCATTTACTTTGTAGATGTGAGTCACCCTAGGGTCACTCTCATAGGCAGGATGCAGTAAACAAATTTGTGAGACTGGCAAAAATCATAAAATCATTTCTAGCTAAAATCTCACCAATTAATCAAACTTAACATAACAGGGGGTTAGAATTGAATATAATTTAAAACTTACATGAGCTTTCCAATGTCAGAAGCACTTTAAATTCCAGTTTTTAAATTATTTGATCTATGACTTGAAGCTCCAATCTGAGCCTGAGCTTTCTGACTGTGCAGCCCTCAACCACAGGTTTTAGAACAGTTGTTTACATGTTTAGGCTTGTCTGCCAGCCAGTATTATCAAAAGGCTGAAGGGATTATTTCAGAGATTAGTGTCTGAATGACCTAACTGACAATGGGTTCTGCAAAGTACTCTGACTTGTACTATTTGCAGGGGTGCAGCATTTCAATAGGTGTCTGCACAAGACAATAGTCAATACATGTGGCTTTTGTATCGCATTCCAAAGTATATAACAATGAATATAGTTCAATTTGTGACTCTAAGGAATTCTTTACAACCAGCTTTGGACAGATTGACACAATGATTCAATGAAGGCATGCTATAATTGTTTGTTGAACAAAGGCCAAAGCAATTATGCAATTTATACAGACATACACAGCATCAAATTGATCAATAGTGTGAAAAACATCTAGTTTTAAGGCTAGGTAGACAGGGGAATTCCCCGGTGTTTACTTGGACAATGAAGGCAGCTGACTATCAGGCTTTGTTCAAGGCAATGGAGTAAGGGGTTAATGCAGCATGCTGTTAACCCCTTGTTTTGTAGGGGTGAGTGTGAGTGTGATTATGAATCTATAACTAGTAATATGTGAAGTGACAGTGCGGCGAAGTAAGTAAACATGACTTGGACTTGAGCCAGGATTTTCTTAATTCTAAATAATACTGCCTAGCCATATTGCTCTGTGGCTCACCTTATGAGCTGTAGCTAGCTAATAATACAGCTTAAATTTGGCATGGTTTTGAAATAGGGTTTTGCTAAATTAGTTAAGAAAGAGAAATAATAATGATAATACTAGAGAGGAAAAGGTTATCCATCCCCGTAGGTAGACGTTGCATAGAGATGATCGGCTGTCTCACGATGACGTGGCGAATGTAGTAGCGACGTTTGGACTACTGTACTGCTAGTCTTCGTCGGACATTGGAAGACGCGGTGCTGCGGGGTCTCGTTAAGTACCTACATGTACGCCCGGACCGCGTCCACGCCGAGGAGTCCGCCATCATTGATGGACGCATCACACTTTCATTGGTACCGGGAGCACAATGCAAGCTGCGTCCACCAATCACAGCGGACTCGTCGCACCCCTCAGCACCACTTCTTCATTGTCTGATGAAGACTACCAGTACAGCAGTCGAAACGTCATCGTGAGACAGCCGATCATCTCTATTCAATGATAATACTCCCAAATAAAACCTGGAAAGAATTTCTTTCACGATTTCCTTTTGTCATTGGTCGGTATATCCTGCTACAGCAAAAAATAGTTGGATTGGTATACATATAACGTGTGTAACTACACAATCGCTATAGAACACGACATGCAATGCCCAAACACGTGGTCAAAATCCTCTTTCCAATTTTAATCAAAGTTAATTCACTCTGACTACGATATTGTTTTTGCTGTATTTTTCTGATTTTATTGTTTTACTTTTTGTATTAAATTTCAGGTAAACGGCCAGCCATTGTATGCCGTCATCCAGCACACAGCTTCTGCAAAGCAGCACTCCTGGAGGAGGGGGACCTTGATGACATCTTCAACGCTTCTACGAGGACTCCAATAAAGAGCGGCAAGATGCATTCATCGCAGCGCACATCATTCTGAGCCTAGTCATGCGTCACCGAGGATTTGCCCAGCCCAGAAGAGAGCGTAACTACAATTCCACATTCTATGTAAGTATTAGTGAAAAATGTATAGATTTTCCTTTACAAATTCTCCATCATTGCATGTTTGATACTTTCCACTTCTGAAATGAAATTCCCATGTTGCCAGCTAGAAAAGTTGTGTTTTGTCTGAATTCATTGTTAATTATTGAAGAAAATCAACATTGAAATTAAAGCTCTTTCCCATTGCAAGTGTTACATTATAGGTTTAACTTTTTTTTCTTTTTACTTTAAATACCTTTTTAGTAGAAAGTCAGCACTGAAATTAATTTTCTTCCGTTATGAAGAAGAAAGTAAAAGTAAAAAAATAATGGAAGAAACAAAAATGATTGCATTTTAATTGCATCTCCAAGTATGATTCAAAATTTTGTACTGTTTGCATTGCAATTTTCTTTGTCATGATCTTTATTTCTGTATTTTGGGGTATTATCATTGTTGTCATCATAATTGCAGTAACGTTATTTTCTTTCTTTTTTCTTTACTTTATTTTGCAGATAACAACACAGAGTGGGGGACGAGTTGAAGTGTGTTCTGCCACATTTCACAGCATCTTTGGACTGGGAAGAAAGAGAATCGGCAACATCACGAAGTTCACCTCTAGAGTGCACGATCTAGAGTGCATTGTGTAAATGCATCGCACGCGAGGGCTATGTTAGCTGTGCGGCGCACGAGGCGAAGCCGAGTGTGTAAAGCACAGCTAACATAGCCCGAGAGGGCGATGCATTTACACAATGCACGATAATAAGTAGTATTATTTGTTTTATAAAACGAGCTCAACCACGGAATTGTTTATTTTGCTGGATTATTGAAAACAGACAATTGGTAACCCAGAGTTTACACAATTCATCAACACTTGCTGCACTCGCTTCACTGAATTTGACTCTGCATGCAGATCTGCAGATCAACTGCAGTTGATATGGAATATTGCCGATAATTTCCCGTAAAACTGAGAATTATCAAAGAATTTTACGAATTTCCATTACAAAACTTACCAACATCAAACCACATATCCATATAATTTACGAAACTGCTAAGATTTAGTTACTACAGAACAGAGAATTTACAAAACGAAGCATTTTACATCTTTTTTTTCTTCACTTTCGCAAACTTGTCTCGAAGGGGTTTGTCTGTAATCGTTTGCGATCGTTTGTGATCGTTTATGATCGTTCATGATCATGAACGATGAATTATCATGAACGATGAGCGATGATCATGATCATGATCATGAACGATGAGAAAGAATGAATTATAAAGAAATTTTAAGTAAAATTAAACATTTATTAATATGGTGGAAACAGCGGGACTTGACCCTGATGGGAAAAATTCAATTGATAAAGACGTTTGTGATTTCTAAATTAATATTTGTATCTTCACTCACTCCAATTCCGCAAGGTGTAATAGAAGATTTGAATAGATTAACATTTGATTTTTTGTGGCATGGAAAAGATAAAATTAAACGGGAAGTTACTTTTTTGAATTACGAAAAAGGGGGTCTAAAAATGATTGATTTTCAATTATTTATTCGGACACAGAGAATAATGTGGATTAAGAGACTTTTTGAGGGGGAATCAATGATGGGATGGAAAAGAGTTTTTAAATTCTTGACTAGACAAGCAGGAGGTTTGTTGGTTTTCTTTTGTAATTTTTCATTTGATTTATTGAATTTGTCACTTCCGGGTTTTTACAGGGAAATGTTAGAAGCTTGGATAGGTTCAAAAGATTTTTTGTTAAAAGAAACTGGAAGCAGGAATCAAATTGTTTTTAATAATAGATATATTCGAATTAATGGACAAATTTATTATAATGAAACATTATTTTTGAAAAATGTTTATAAAATACATCATATAGTCGATAGCAAAGGAAGAATAAAATCTGTCAAGGAATTTATGAGACTAGGATTAGATAGGTCAGAAATTGACATAGTGAAACAGATTTTTGAAAATATACCATTTATATGGAAACAATTGTTAAGTAGAGATTATAATGTGATGGAAGATACTGCACTGAATTTGGAGTTTCGATTGAGTGGAAAAGATTATTCATTGTGTGATATAACTTCAAAATATATATATGATCATTTGTTAAATTTAAGATTAGAGAAGTCTTTTGCAGTTCGCAACATAGAACACTTATATAATGTCTTTGGAAAAGATAATGAAAATATTTTTGTACGCTCCCGAAAATTCACGCTTAATAGTTCACTAAGGGAATTTCAATTTAAATTACTATACAATCTTATTTATACAAAGAAACACATGTTTCCTGCATTTATGACATAATGAGGCGGATAGTCTTTTTGTCATAAAATGCAGGAAACATATGAACATTTGTTTTACTTTTGTGAAAAAGTAAGAATGATCTGGGTAGACTGCGGTAACGAGTTTGATTTAGAAGAATTAATAAATATAGATTGGAAAGGGGTCCATGTAGGAATCAAGGTTAGTAATGTAGGAAAAGATTAATTATTAAATCATGTTATATTGTTGATAAAAAGTATGATATTTGTTAATAGTAGAACGAAAGATTATCCTCCAACTATAAAAGATATTAAAGATACATTATTGAAAAATAAAGAGGAAGAAAGAGAGATAGCTGAACAGAGAGGAACATTGCAAATTCATTATAGAAAATGGAACACACTCTCTGACTAGGGTATGACATAGAGACACCATGTACAGAGTTCTTACTACCGCCTCCCCCCCCCCCCCTTTTTTTTTCTTTTTCTTTTTATCTTTCTTCTGTTAGTTCGCTATTGTTTCTCTGTTTTACTATAGATCTCTTTTTTTCTCAAACACTATGATTATCATTATATGTATAAGAACAGATTGTATATGTATATGTAATGCTGTACACAATTAGTTTGTTGTACTTATATGAATGATTTGTATTGTAAATTTACGTTGTAAATTTGTTTGAGAGAAAATAAAATACTATTACAAAAAAACAAAAACAAAATGATCGTTTAGAATATGACTTGTGATCGTATCGGAGGATGATCGGGACTTCGATGTTTGTGCTAGTGAAGTCATGCGTTGGCTCACCCTGTGGTGAGATTAAATGTCTTTTTGAAACAAACTCATGGAAACTGTGGTGTCATATAGTCATTATTCCTGTTATAGAATCCATTCCCTTAATTCCGTCTTCGTAGAGCTATGTAAACAAACATTGTGACGTCACGGGGTTGCGCACCTTCGGCACGGTGGTTGTACACCTTCGGCACGATGGTTGCGCTGCTATCGGCACGATGGTTGCACAGGTATCGGCACGGTAGTGCAGGTGGTGAAAAGTAATCAATCCCCACGTGATCGGTATTAGCCAATCACGTTACTGAATTTACCGGAGCCGTTTTATAATACAGTATCACACATTTACTCTATTCGATATGCTAACATGTATAGATGGACACCGACACTGGTCACACCGTTCCTCATTTTGACGATGTCAGCCTTTATCTATTCAGGGAACCATGGTCTCAAATATTACTATTAAAAGTAAAGTCCCAAACATGTAGACTTCCATACGATTGATTAAATCTAGATATGGTCTAGGACGTATGATAGATATAAAGAACATAATCATAATCATCCCCTTGCCCATGCCTTTGAGCCATTCAAGAAGCATGATCTGTATATATCAGTGTAAATATAATAGTTTAGCAACATTATGTGAGGTGTATTATACGTAGATCCAATTTATTGCATATATTCTCTTATTGAAGTGGGACTACATTTTAGCCTGTCCTGGTCCTGGTATCGGTTGGTACTTGGTCGAAAGTTATCTACGACTACCCCCCCCCCCCCCCCCCCCCCCCCCTCCTGCTTACAGGGTTCTCAACCAATGGCCTTGGTCTTGGTCTCGAAATGTTTTGACCAGTCCTGGTCTCGGCTTCGAAAATTGTCTACGGCTGCCACTTTAGTTACGCCATTGAAGGTTTGTGCGTAGCACAACCGTTTTCAAAATATCGGTGATCACAAATGTATAAGGACCTTTAAACCACCGTCTAACCTAGCTACGCTCTCGCTGCGCTTGTACTGCGCTCCTAATCCCCATTTATTAAAGTGGAAGCGAAGGCGAAGCGTAGAACAAGCGTGTGGAGGACGTGGGAAGAGCGGCGTTCATCGTTCGCTATTTTTTTTACATCATACACTTTTCTTGGCCGATCTCGCGGCGCTCGCACTGCGACCAAAAGTTCAGGACTTAGGAGTTGGGCGTTTGCTTTCGACATGTCGCAAACGAACGTGGATCTTTGGCGACCTGACATCTGCTCATCTTTTGTTCAGGGGATAATGTATGTCCATGCATGGGAGGATATCTTTTCACGCAAGTGTCATAATCTTCTCATTAATTCCCAATACATTCTTGCAGATCTATTCCAGCACTTGTGATCTGCTAGGGGACGCTATATAAAGATTGCGAAGTATGGCATGTTTCAACTATAGGTAAAATGATGGCACATTAGTTATAATGGCATGTCCGGGCAAAAATACATTTGGGGAAATTAAATTTCTGGCTAAAACGTGGCATGGCGGCAACAGACTTATATGAGGCTCCAATGAATGCGGACATACGCACGCCCTATGAATGCATTATGAACACAGATTTCCCGCAAATATATAATTGTTTTGTCCCGATTCTCGCCGACACGTTCCAAACGTGCTCACCCCCCCCCCCCCCCCCCACCCGATCGCAAAACCACGATGTTCATACACTGTTTAGAAAACTAACATTATTTCTCCGACCCCACCCGCCTCGGTCCTCGATGGCCGCCAACACGACCAGTTGTCTCGGTCTCAATTTGTTGACCGACACCCCCGCCCCCCCCCCCCCTCCCCGAGTGATGCCTACGCGTGGTTTACATAGACGACAAAATATCCTCTTCCCTCCCCCCCCCCCCCCCCCCCCCCCCCACCCTGGCCATAGCAAAAACCTGGGTACGCCAGTACAGTCTGGATGTTTGTGGTTGTATTGCTTGCCATTTCAACCGGGGGGGGGGGGGCTATAATGCATTTAGGTTTCCCAGAATATTCAGATTCAAGCATTGACTGTCGACTCTGCTCGTCCACCAATAGACTGAATCATTCATCAATATACTACATTTCAAAAGATCACGTTTACACAAGAGAACATGTGGACGGGTCGACATTAACCCATTCCGGATGGCCTGATTCTGCTATAACATGCATCCTCC
>JBAMJV010006792.1:0-147649 GCA_037951105.1 Echinarachnius parma | reverse complement strand
CCCCCCTCAGTCATAAAAACCCGGACACTCTGCTGGGTTGTCGCTTCTCCCAATGGCGAGAAGAAATCGACGCCTATGGTGTGTATTGTTATGAAACAAGGAGATAGTTGTGAACAAATAAATAGTCAATTTGTCAGTTTAAATTAGGTCAAGTGAGTTTATTTAGGTTATTATTTGATACGATATAATGCGATGTGTGTTGTTACAATAACATTGTGCAGATCATTACTCGTTAGTAAGAATCTTTAGTATAAATAGTCAGCAGATACATGGATACATTGGATTCAATTCTGTCAGATAGTGTATTAAATTCTGAAACAACTTATTAGTCAAGTGACTAAGTGACATTATTATGAAGGTCATTATTGTTATGGATAAACGTTATCTCAAATGAGATGCATTCTTTCAGATTTAGTTCAAATATACACATATATCATGAGTATTATGCAGTTTGGTTTGTTTCTGTTTGTGTTTATATAGAGTGTTATCTGAAGATTGGTGACACGTACCGCGTCATTTGAATCTTGTGAATAACAAACTTTAGGGTGTTCGTGTTGTTGAATGAAACTTCTCGGTTTGCTAGTTGTGAACCGAGGCAGCCACAACGAATATATTTACAAAATAATACAATCATGTATAATAACTTAAAAAACATTTTAAAACATAAATATGAAAACGTAATAATAGCATTGTAAAAAGTATTTGTTCTTAAATTGCTTAAACTTTCAAATAACTCACCATTTTATGGATTGATGTTATTCCGATATGATAGAGCGATTATGGAGATCACAACCAGAAGTAAACTGCAGTCAATAGCGTAAGCATCCGTTTGATTTTTTAAAACAAAGCTTGATTGGGCGACCAGCAATTCAACACAGTCCTGAGAGTATACGAATGTGAAACAATGGTTAATTCGATGCTAATATTCAACCAACAGATTCAATGAAACGATGGCTCATGAGATCACTTTATTCGGTGATGACATTCAAGATTACTGTCAGGGGTCTTTAGATAACTAATGTTATCCCTATTCTCCGGTAAGTGATGTAGACAGGGTGAACCGACGTGGTTATCAGACACATTTCGACTCATTACAATAAATGCGAGGAATGATCAGAACTCTTCGATTGCACATCATTTATATAAATGTGGAGTGTTTTCCACTTGAATCCGTCCCGGTTAATGTCAATGCGAATGCGCCGCAGATCACGCCTGTTCTCACTTCGACTCGGCGTCCAATATCTAATACCAGTGAACGTCATGCGCATGCGCACCGCCTTTCAAACGGTATGATTGTTATGTAGTTGAACTGTTGTTAAGATTATTTGCTATAGTATTTGTTGTATATTTATATTGTTTTAGCTTGTGAGAAGAGAAATTGCGTTGATTTGTACAATGGATGTTAAAAAGATGTAAACATGATACGGAGCAGTACATGAGGGCAGAGGTATCTCCCTACAAATACTTGTGACTGTTCATATAGGCTCGAACATACGACCAACTTATTGAAAATTTCGTCCTTAACCCAATACACACGACACTCACTGGCCTCATACCAATACATACAGGCGTAAAATATACATTATCCGAGTCGTCATTGATCAACGCCATACCGGTCAGAATATAACAAACAAATGAGCTCGTTTTAACTAATTATACTAGAAACTATAGAAACTATGTTCTTTCGATTGATAATTGACCAGTGGTTACGCGTTTGCTTTGTCATAATGTTTCTACAAGCTATCGCAGCTTGGCAATATTCACTTTGATGACATTGTTTCAGTGAAATGCGATACTGTCAACGAAGCTATATTGGATGCTGTGTTATATTTGTCATGTACTTGTTCATCGCGGTATTCAGTATTTTTGCAACTTAACCCCCCGTTAACAGGTGCCCCCGATGTCCTTGGTGCAGTCAGATACAATAGTTCATTTTAATTCATTGGTATTAGAAATTATATAACTAAGTGTCTTTCTTGTAATAATTGGTCAGTGGTTACGTGCTTCCCATGGCATGCATGGCATTACATTTTAAAAACATACCACTGAACAGTATTTATTCATAAGCATTTATCTCGCATTTTTTGTTAAAAAAGAATTGTTCTAAGAAAGTACTGTCATTTATTGGATTATAAATATTATAGAAATTACGTTCAACGTATGGATGATTGATAAGTGGTTAAGCGTTTATTATGGGATAATTTTGTCAATTTACCAACACTTTTGATTAAATATGCTGTTATATCTATTTATCTACAGATACCAAAGCTTGGGAACTTAATTTGATGACAAATTATTGGGAAATGGTAATTTCCGAGAGTGATCCATTATCTTTGTATGACTTTTTTTTTCCAAAAAAAGTGAAAATTTATGTCATACTTATTTTATCCCGATCGTTCGCGCAAAGTATCGGAATACTAAGGACGATCGAAGTATCCGAAATCGGACACTTTGAGTGTAATCACAAAGCGTCCCCGAACGCTTTCCAATTCATTCTTAAACATGTTAAATATCCCAATATCAAGGGAGACATTTTAAAAATCAAAACCTATTTCATTTTTTCTGTTACCATAAGCCAAACAACAAGGTACAAGAAAGGTGTGAAATCTCCAAGTGATTTTGGTTGAATTGATATGATCTCATTTTAATTTATTTGAATTGCGTCTTTGCTATTACATTAAATTGGTAAATATACAAACAATTGTCATACATAATATGCATGTATCTATATGTATATGAAGAGACCACAGACTGATAGATTAGCAACATTTAACTTGATGACAATTTATTGGCCAAAGTTAATTATCCAGAGTGACTTTAGCTAGCTATAATATTGGTCGTCCTGTTCATAATTCATGTAACTTTCATGCATTTTCCATTTAATTAATTGGATATATTTCCATGGTCTATCAAATTTAACCTTCCAAGCTTCCGATGAGACTGGCAATGCCATCTGTATGGATCACTGTAACATCCGTTGTCCAAATTAACGCAATTTCTCTTCTCATCAACATAATTCAAATAAAGTCTTAAAGGGTACCACCACCCAAATTTAATATTCTTATAAATGAAAGGTAACATCTATAGTATTCCATTCCATCAACAAGTTCACAAAAATATGTTTCCAGAAAAAAAATATATAATTGGAAAACGCATCACCATTCTAAGGCATGCGTTCATGGGTATGCATGTACGATACTACTTTGTCTAGAGCGAACGAATCGCCCGGGATTCTATTGTCTCCAAACGTACGCGTGAATAGCATTGGCGCTCTCACAAATGTTTGGCTCATACGGAACCAGAAAATAGTAGTGGTTCCGTAAGTGGTGGAAATTAATTGCTTTGTTTATGAATTACACAACCCTTTTAAAAATGTTAGGTATCTATTTGATATCACAAAACGCTATCGAAACAAATAATTAAGTGTTGTTCTTTGCCTAGTGGTCCACTTTAAGTAAAAATAATAACTTCCTCGATGTAATGTATGTATGTGTTTGTGTGAGAGTGTTTTCGCGTGTGTGCATGTGTTTGTTTGTACGGGTGTGCGGGTGTGTTTGTGTTTGTATGTATGTGTGCCTAAACGTATGCGTTTGTATGTGTTTGTACGTGTATGTATGTATGGGTGTGTATGCGTAAATGCGTGTATGCATATACGTGTGCGTGTGTATGCTTACGTGCATGTATATGTGCGTGCGCGTTTATATGCGTGTGTATGCGTATCATTCTACGTGAATGAAAGTACGTATGCGTGTATATATGTATGCGTGTGTATGCTTATGTGCTTGCAAGCGAGCATGTTTGTATGTGCGCGCGTGTATGTGCGCGTCAATGTGCGTGTGTATGTGCGTGCGTTGGTGGGTGTATACGTGTATGTGTGTCGTCGTGTTGAATTTGTTTGTACTTGTAAGTTCACCGTTATCAGTAATAACTTTCCTATTAGTATGCACATGCTCACTCCATCGAAACACCATAACGAATGGCCGTATAGCCCCAAAACTTTCCATCGCTACTTCTCACGTGGCTGCGGTGCGGGGAGTAGCGTCTGCGAGACACCTGTTTTGGCCATCGTGTTGACCAGCGCTAAAGGGGTACCCTGGCCCATAGACCCTCACTCCCTGCATTAGCCATGGGGTTACGTAAGAATAAACTGTTTTAACTGCCATTCTGTTCATTAAAACTTATTACTATACCACTTTACCTGTTCTATCTACTAAATATGTCAATCTCCAAATAGTGACTTACTGACCCACAAGGCTCCCGTGGACAATTAAATAATTGGGTGAAGTAGTGCAAAGTAGTGAAAAGTGCATAGTGCAAACTTCGAAAAGAAGTTTTTTTCCAAGGCTGTATATCCATTGAATTCACGTGCGACGTGGTTTGCGAAGAATGCATATGAATCGAGTGTGAGGTAGCTAGGGTGACAGACTGTCTTAGTTTATTGTTCAAATAGTCAATTTTAAAACCGCCTTTGTCCAACGTTTTACATTAACAGATAAGCAATAATATATTCTTTTACATGGTCGGTGATAACAGACATGCCCACGCTGTGTGTTATGGGCTTGATCAAATTCGTTCATTAGTATTATTATTTTTGTTTGTGTGGGGGCGTTTCCCATGACTGCTATTTGACTTTAATGTAGGAACCACCAGGTTCCCGTAGGCAATGTGTTAACATAATACGTATGACGTTATTATACGTTCGGGAATTATTACACGAGGGCGTTATTAGTGTTATGTTTGTGAAAATCGTGTAACAAACAAGTTTAGTCCCTAACATGTAGACAAACCAAACGAAAACTATCCTCTTAGAAAGACAGTGTGTATTAGTATATTCAGGACCTTGGCAAAAAACAGCAACATAGCTGGCCATGCTATCCTGAAAAAATATTGTTGAATAAATAAATCAATTACAATTTTTTTTTTTGTAGTACACTTTGTACACTCCTTTTGTCATAATAGGTATTTTTACAATTTGACTGATGTTCACTCTCATCTGTACAAATGACCGACATACCAATACATTGCAGTTTGTGTTATTTGTTATTCCACCGTATTCAACTTATCAGTATTAGTTGGTCTACTGAATGCTTAAAGTGGCCGGGAAATACAATTAATGATCTTGCTGCTTCAATAAAATACCAAGTTATTAGCAAGGTTCGATGCCCATGTAATTATGATTAAAGTGATCCATTAGCTTTGTGAAAATTCAACCAAAATCACTTGGGGCACTTCTCTTGTACCTTGTTGTTTTGCTTATGGTAACAGAAGAATTGATTGGGTTTTGTTTAAATGTATCCCTAATTATGGAAACATTTAAAGCCCGGCGCAGACAGAGCCGACTCGACCCGATCCGACTTGTTTAAATCAGGCTAGAGTTGGGCCCAGTCGGTCGGAGTGATTTATCGCGTTGAATCGGCCCCAACTGGCATCCGACTGTCTCTCGACTGTCAAAATGTGTGTCGCGAGGCACTGAAAACTGAGCCGATCGGAATGACAACCAGTCGAGTCGGCTCTGTCTGCGCCGGGCATTAGATCGGATTTTAAACTGTCTGTAGACGCTTTCGACCTTAGTCAAGAATATCCGAATTCGGAGACTTAGTCCTCTATAGTATCCGAATTCGGATACAATTGGCCAACGATCGGGATAAAATCTACTCCTTTTTACTCCTTTTTCACTAGGTAAACGTGATTCCTTTTCTATGAAAATCTTACATATCATTCTTAAGAATATTACAATGATAATTATTGGTATATGATTAAAGTCTCAAATATCACTTTTGGGGAAAAGTATAAAGTTAATGGATCACTTTAATCAATCATGTTTTTTGGCGAGAGAGTGATGCTGTTCATTGATAGTGCAATAACCCACTTTTATCATCACACACGCCGGAAATATATGCCGCCCGAATTTTCATTACGCTAACAGCAAGTCATGACAAATTAATGTCAGAACAATATGTATATTACTCATCATAATTATCACAATTATCGCTGGGGCTCTACAGCCTGCTCGACTTCTCCAAAAATTCGTATGCAATGTGTTAACATAATGAGTATGACGTTATTAAACGTTCGGGAATTATTACACAAGGGCGAGTATCGTTATTTGTGTTATTTTTGTGAAAATCGTGTAACAAACAAGTTTAGTCCCTCACATGTAGACAAACTAAACCAAAACTATCCTTTAAGAATGACAGTGTTTATTAGTATATTCAGGACCTTGGCGAAAAACAGCAACATCGCTGACCATGCTATCCAGAATAAATATTATTGAATAAATAAATCAATACAAAAACGTTTTATTTGTATAACAATTTGTACACTCCTTTTGTCATAATAGGTAATTTTACAATTTTACTGATGTTCACTCTCATCTGTGCACATGACCGACATATTAATACTCTTAGTGCAGTTTGTGTTATTGTTTATTCCACCGTATTCAACTAATCAGTATTAGCTGATCTATTGAATGCTTGAAGTGGCCCGCCAAATACAATTCAGACTTTTACTACTTTTACTGGCGAAAAACAGCAACATTTATTTGTATTACAATGTATACACTCCTTTTGTCGTAATAGGTAATTTGACAATTTGACTGATGTTCACTCTCATCTTTTTGTTAAGTCTCGATCGATCTCGCTCAAAATTGTATTTTAATATACCTTATTTATAGTCATCCAATTTCGTTTACGGCAAGTTATTAGCACGGTTCGATGCCCAAATAATTATGATTAAAGTGATCCATTAGCTTTGTGAAAATTCAACCAAAAATCACTTGGGGCACTTCTCTTGTACCTTGTTGTTTTGCTTATGGTAACAGAAGAATGGATTGGGTTTTGTTTAAATGTATCCCTAATTATGGAAACATTTAAGATCGGATTTTAAACTGTCTGTAGACGCTTTCGACTTTAGTCAAGAATATCCGAATTCGGAGACTAAGTCTTCTATAGTATCTGAATTCGGATACTTCACGCCAATGATCGGGATAAAATTAAACATCGATAGAAAACCCTAGACGGTGCTCGTCCCTGAAACCCGTTAATTCTCATTGCCTGAATGAGAATTAAGGGGTTTCAGGGACGAGCACCGTCTTGGGTTTTATATAGCTCAGTCGGAAGAGCACCAGTCTAGCAATCTGGAGGTCTCGGGTTCGAATCCCGTTGGAATCCCATTTTCTTTGCCTTCTTTTAATCACAATATATTTCTGGTCAGTTTCTTTATATGTTTTAATTAATTATTACAAAAAGCTGTATCGCTTCGGTGATCCCTCGCATATATCCCCAAGTTGATGTGTGTCCTTCGGGTTTATGTCAGGTTTATAATAGCTTCTGACCATTCAGGCAATGAGAATTAAGGGGTTTCAGGGACGAGCACCGTCTAGGGTTTTCTATAGCTCAGTCGGAAGAGCACCAATCTAGCAATCTGGGGGTCTCGGGTTCGAATCCCGTTGGAATCCCATTTTCTTTGCCTTCTTTTAATCACAATATATTTCTGGTCAGTTTCGTTATATGTTTGAATATTTTGTTAATTACATTCAGAATGACTATTTCAGAATGTATGTTTGTTTTTGCAGAATGTATGTTTGTTTTTGCGTTTTCTTTTCTTTTCTTTTTTGAGGGGGGGGGGGGGGGAGGGGGCGTTCTTACTCGAGATTTCGGGACTAGATCTACTTTTGAATGCATTATCTCGGATTTATTCAGGTAAAATAATAATAGTTAGTCGAAAAGTCGAATTCTTCGCCATTTTGAAGTTGGGGTCGCTGTTAATATAGTGTATATTTTGTGCATGCACCACCAAACTTAGTCAAACATTCCACCAACCACACAGATACACTCTACACTAACTATTTACATACATCCAAATGGTGAAATGTTAAAGTTCGCAGTGATACAAATGAGTTTAAATGAAACAATTGAGTTGTATCCTAACCACAGATTAGGTTCTTGTTTTCTTCCAAATGTATTATGCCATGGATTATCATTATCCTATCTCAAAGTCGAAAGAAAACATCATCGTGGCATAGCACAAGTCTGGTTGGATGCAGTGAAGCCTAGGGGCACCGCCCTTCTCATAATGCACTTCTTCAACCCCCAGCTACCCCTAGCCATCCAATTAACATTATTATGCCCTCCTTCTCCCCTCCCGACAATAGTCCGATTCTATATTCATGTTTAATTTAAAGGGATAGTTGAGTTCTGGTAAGGAGAGTACAGTTTTTGTGAAACTGAATTTTAGTAACCAAAACCTGCATCATTATATTACAAACTAATAGTTATAACTAGAAAGGAACACACAATTACAAATGACGTAGTAACGATCATGTTATCATTCAAAAAGAGCCGTTAAAACATAAGAGGGCGCTCTCTAAACACTCATCTGTTTCAACCATTTTGAATAAAATATTGTGCATGTGATGTTTTGTTGAAATAGTGATTAGATAGAGAAATAACCAACAACTATTTAAATACCTATTTTGTAACTTTTTGAAAAGAGGAAGCATTTTTTTGAATTTTTAACGGCTGGTTCAAAATTCTCTAATAAACCTTGGGCCCCAGCTTTATTACAAATTGTTATATTTATGGATATTTCAGCCGTCTCTGAACCGATTCTGATCAAACAAAGATGATTTTATTATTTAAATATTATGCTCTTTCAAATTTTACACTCAGTTTTTCATTACCTCACAAAAAAAAGTAGTCTAGCGCCCTCTCTACCAAAACTCAACTATCCCTTTAAACTGTTAAACGAAGTAAATAACATACTCCTTTATATGAGGCTACCCGTATCCACCACCCCCTTGACTTTACCCCTAGTCATCCATAAATCATTATTATGCCCCCTCGCCTCCCCCTTCCCAACACTAGTCCAATTCTCTTTTCATATATTAAATTAAACCCCTAAAATTAAGGAAGTAACATAAAATACAATTTATATCGCCGTATCCAGACACCACCCCAACCCCCTCACTCCCCCTCCCCCTCGGCTACCCCTAGCCATACATAAACATTATTATGCCCCCCCCCCCCTCTCCCTTCCTGACAATAGTCGCATTCTCTAAAACCAAGGAGGTAACAGATTCACCGAGCGTACATATTATTTGGGGGTTACGTGATATAATGGGGAAATATTTACAAAAAGTCTAGAAACTAGACTAAGTGCACTGCAGATCGTGTGGCAAATAAACGCATGACCGCATTTCGGGTTTCTGAATTCTGAAATGCGAAACACTCGCCGTTATTCGTTTGTCAATATTTCGTTTTCGTATTTGCTAAATGGATATTGGATTCTGGTCGTTTTTCCATTTTGTAAAACCTTTAAAAAAATGGATTTTTGGTCAAATTTTCATTTTCGTTTTTTCGTTTTCAAATTGAAAAACGAATTATCCATCAGTACCTTGATTCTTATACCCAAGATGCTAGTATGATAGGTATTTATTCGGGGTTATCACGCAAAAGCACGATTCCATCTGTGTATAAAGATATAAGGCTGCTACGTATACAGTCCCAAAACGATATAAAGATTTCTTTCAGTAATTTGGCTCAAAAACAAAATCTAACAGTATATTTTCATGAGCCTATCACCGTGATTGTGTTTGTCGTACACAGGGTATTATACTAGCACTTTACTTGTAGTTTATAGAAACAATATTTACTCTTGTAATAAGGACTGATGCAGCTGCTCTTGTACATCATTATAACCAATAGTACTATTCGTATTTAAAATGATCTATTAAGTTTTCATTTTTACCGCAAAGTAATACTTGATACTTTATTCAGTATACCAATTTCATTATACTATTTTGAAAATAACATGCGATTTTCATTAAAATAGAATAATGTTTACCAAGTGAAAACAGAGAAAATGAGTGAACGATCCCGATCGTTTGCCTGACGTTTCCGAAATCGGATGCTATGGACGATTTAAAATCTAAAATACTCATGAATACGGACGAAAACGTCTATAGATGGTTACAAATACAATCTTAAATACCGCCATAATTAGGGAGACATTTGAACAATCGAAACCCATTATTTTCTTCTGCTTCTGCTACCATCAGCCAAACGACAAGATACATGAGAAATGTGAACGATCAAATGTAGTTTGCTTGCATTTTACAAAGTTGGTCACTTTAAATATTAAATATTGAAACATCTACACAAGTCTACACAAATAAGTTTAAGTAGAAAATGTTAAAAAGCCCGAAATCTCATTAGTAGCACATCCTTACTCACGACTTAAAATACCAAAATTAGAAGTAATTGTTTAAACCATATTGCATTTGTAAATTTGACACTGGATCATCCATAACATTTTATTACTGGTGACCGATAACACTATCAACATGACTGTAATGTCAAGAAACACTTTGCAGAGGGATTTACTCAAACTGGCGTCACACACACAGTCATCTAGATGAAAGTAAATATCTAGATAATTCACCTATACGTACGTGGTAGACAGGTTACAATTATGCTACGAATTATCTAGATAATGTTCCCCTGTGTGACACCAACTATTGATACTGCAGACACACGGCTTAAACAGTTACCATGGTTACTGCTCAGTCTTGAATTATTAGTCTGAACTAAAGTTGTGCCACCGATGAGAATACAGCCATGTCTTTAAGTCCTTATGTTTTCGTCGCTTTATTTCACATTGAGGAGCCATGTATAACAACTTTACGCTCACCACTTATAACAAGCATTATTTTATTATTATACTAGTACTAGTATTATTAACTCTTAACGTGCCAGGGATTTCAATGCTCTATGGCATTTGTGTGTATTGTAACTCGCTAAAATGTGAGCTTGGCATGCTAGGAGTTAAATGGGAAAATATGATTTGTATGGGATATACTTAGATAACATTTAAGTATAATATCCCATGATACGAAACATTTGTTTTATTGGTACCCTCTTGCTTAATATTCTAGCTGAAATGAAATAGGATATGTTTTTTTTTTACTGATTTGTATGGTAAATTCTGCGTGTATATATGCCTCCCTGTATCATGTTCGTGTTAACGGCTTTTATACCACCGTGTGCCATTGAAACCACCATACATAAATGTATAGTCATGTTTTGGGTAATGGAAATATCATAAAAAGTAACTATTGTGTTATCATAATTCATGTACGACTTTTTTCAATCGGATATTTCAGATTTTAATACGTGCCTTCGCAGTTGTTGCGATTGCAAGATCACGTGACAAAATTCTAGTACGGCCGGATTTTCAAATGACGTAGCAGCCGCCGCTTTGTGTATAATGTCAATGGACTCTTTACTTCCTGGCATGACACCCGAAACTAAATGAAGATATTTATTCATGAATATCAACTCTATAACACTCTCATTGCCTAACATATATCGAGAACAATATACATTTTCAGATAATTCAAGGAATACGATCGTTTGTTTAAAATTCAAGGATACAACTCGATTTTGATTGACAAAAAAGACTCTCCTTTCTTCGTGCCGCGCCGTACATTGCACTCAAACATATGCAATTGGGCTCAATGGTTTCGTGTTTCGTATAACTGCAGAACGAAATCAAGAACCCGATCAACTACTTAGTATTAATTTCTGACAAACTTGATATGATTTCCCCTTAGTATGGAATATCTAAAATACATTTCAATGCTTTTCTATACAAAGACAATTCTTACCCTTCATTTGAGACTGTGTTTGTTGCAGTTTCCCGAGCAAAACATAGCTAGCACGGCCCGGGTGCGGCCCGGGTACAGTACGCACAATGCAACTGCATGCAGCTTGATTGCATGCAATGCAGTGCGCCGCCAGCCGTGTGATTATAAGTGGCATTCGAGTTTCGAAATAATTATGTTCATTAAAATTCAGTTTGTTGCATTTTAATGTGACAGAAATGATCGAATTTGTTGGAAATGTTAGACAGATGTTGCTCTCTTTGCATAATTAGCACTGAAAGTGTCATGAAATTAATATTCTTGAATAAATATCTTCATTTAGTTTCGGGTGTCATGCCAGGAAGTAAAGGGTCCATTGACATTATACACAAAGCGGCGGCTGCTACGTCGTTTTGAAATCCGGCCGTACTAGAATGTTGTCACGTGATCTTGCAATCGCAACAACTGCGAAGGCACGTATTGTTTCATTGTGTATACTTTTAAGGACGTTCCCCAGTTATGTTTGTGCGCATCCGAACTGCGCAGGTTGGTCAGATGACGCATGAATGGCTTTGCGCGTATCTAATTGTGACGTATGAATACGTTTACGCACCTCTGCTTCAAATCATAAACAAGGTTGTTATAATTTGATGACATTCAATAATGGCATGAATTGTTTACCACTACCTTCTTTTTTGCCTACCTCCCTTTTAGATAGGAAGTTCAAAACGACAAGGAAAGTATGTTTTTCATGTCATCTCAAAAGCCTAATACATTTCCATTTACCCATGTTTGACTGTTAACTGTGTTGTCTTCACTAAGAATTGTTGTAAATGGGTACTTGACCAAATTTTAATCAAAACAATGTAAGAATGTAGGACTCTAGATATGGCATTTGAGTTCATATTGATCATACGTTGTGACAAACACACGCACCTTCATTTATCTTGGTTCAATCCATTGGCAACAGAGGCCCAAACATATTTTGTTTCCAAGAGGCAAAAGATCTATTCTATCATCAAATTGGCAATATTACACTCACTATTTTGTTATAATATTTTTCAACGTGATGTATTTCATTATGAATGCAACAAGAAACATTTCCTTTTTCATTTTCGGGATCAAATACTGTCAATTTGATAATAGTGTTAAGTCAGCGAAATGTTTTCCAATTTGAGGATTGCCCGATCATTTGCATTTCAAGGTTTCGTGTGAGAAAACAACTGTACATTGAACTTGAATTGCAACAAATTTGGGCACAAATTGTGCAGATATTTTTTCTCTTACTTTTGACTCGTGTTAAACATTTTCACTGATACTAAGCATGATTTGTCCAAGAATTGTTTTTACACTGTGAAACTCTATCAGTGGGTTAATTACTCCTGTTTCAGGGTTCTGTTTTTTTTTCTATGTTTCATTCTTTTTTGGGACCAAAGTACATCGCGACAGTTTACAGCATATCAACCACTGCAACAAAACAAAAAATGCAATCTACAATCAACACTATTATAGATCAAGAATTATTTTTTCAATGGGAGGGCAGACTAATATGTTACAACTCCCCTTTCCTGAGTTGGCTTCCTCCAGTAGGCCTATCACTTTTTCCACAATTATGTCAAGTTTGGCGAAAGAACCTGTCCGGCGGTGTGGAGTTTAACACACAAAATACCACATGGGGGCGCTGCAAAAAAAAAAAAACACCAACACATGGACCGTCCTTTGTGAATATTTCCCCACCCTATCACGGCAATTTTGGCAAGTTTTGTGAAAGTGACATGGGTTTTGAATGTACAACATAGGTGTTATGAACCCACCCCATTAGTGCATCAATGGATAGGTTCCAGACCAGATGTTGTGGTCTTACGATGTTTTCTGCCGCATGGGGGCGCTGCTAGCACAAAAACTAGCACACGAACCCCCCATTTTTATAGTTTTCTGTATTCAGTAACCATTTCTCTATAATTTTGGCAAGTTTCGTAAAAGTGACATGGGTTCATGGGTTTTGAATGTACAACATAAGTTTTATGAACCCAACCCCATTAGTGCATCAATGGATAGGGTTCCAGACCAGATTTTGTGGTCTTACGATTTTTTCTGCCGCATGGGGGCGCTGCTAGCACAAAAACGAGCACACGAACCCACCATTTGTATAGTTTTTCTGTATTCAGTAACCATTTCTCTATAATTTTGGCAAGTTTCGTAAAAGTGACATGGGTTTTGAATGTACAGCATAAGTTTTATGAACCCACCCCATTAGTGCATCAATGGATAGGTTCCAGACCAGATTTTGTGGTCTTACGATGTTTTCTGCCGCATGGGGGCGCTGCTAGCACAAAAACGAGCACACGAACCCCCCATTTTTATAGTTTTTCTGCATTCAGTAACCATTTCTCTATAATTTTGGCAAGTTTCGTAAAAGTGACATGGGTTTTGAATGTACAGCATAAGTTTTATGAACCCACCCCATTAGTGCATCAATGGATAGGTTCCAGACCAGATTTTGTGGTCTTACGATGTTTTCTTCCGCATGGGGCGCTGCTAGCACAAAAACGAGCACACGAACCCCCCATTTTTATAGTTTTTCTGCATTCAGTAACCATTTCTCTATAATTTTGGCAAGTTTCGTAAAAGTGACATGGGTTTTGAATGTACAGCATAAGTTTTATGAACCCACCCCATTAGTGCATCAATGGATAGGTTCCAGACCAGATTTTGTGGTCTTACGATGTTTTCTTCCGCATGGGGCGCTGCTAGCACAAAAACGAGCACACGAACCCCCCATTTGTATAGTTTTTCTGTATTCAGTAACCATTTCTCTATAATTTTGGCAAGTTTCGTAAAAGTGACATGGGTTTTGAATGAACAGCATAAGTTTTATGAACCCACCCCATTAGTGCATCAATGGATAGGTTCCAGACCAGATTTTGTGGTCTTACGATGTTTTCTGCCGCATGGGGGCGCTGCTAGCACAAAAACGAGCACACGAACCCCACATTTGTATAGTTTTTCTGTATTCAGTAACCCTTTCTCTATAATTTTGGCAAGTTTCGTAAAAGTGACATGGGTTTTGAATGTACAGCATAAGTTTTATGAACCTTGCCCATTATCCCACCCCTAACAGAAAACGTCCCTGAGAAGGATTTTTAGGATATTGGTGTTTTCTGCCGCGTGAGGGCGCTGCTAGCAAGATTGAGAGCATACACCCCCAACTTTAAATTTTTTTCCCCTCGTTTTGGATACCTTTCTCTACAATTCTCCCAAGTTTGGTGAAAATTACGTGGATTTTGAAAGAATTATGGGGATTTAAGTTTGCTATTGGACATTTTGTTGCCTATCATGGCCTTGATCCTGTAACGATATCATTCTATACTGGACGTCAGATTGCCATATTCTTCAGAGTCCCGTAGAAGAAAAACAAGCACACGAACCTATGGTTTTATTTGCATATTTGGGCTTCGGATGGGTCAAAGTTACGGCATGGAAAGTTTGAATAAACTGACATGGACTTCACTTTAACTGGGGAACGTCCTTAACACGAATTGTTTGTTTGGTGACAGAATTTCGAAAAGAAATATGCATATTTGTAATGCTCTAATCATTCTCTGTCTTTTTTATTTAATGTCGACACGATTTGTTTTTGTTCGTTGGCAGACTGTTGAATATATTTGTGCGTGTTTATAACGCGTTGAATGTTTATTACACAGCAACGTATTCCAAAGTACCTACATTATACAATTAGAACAATTTATTAAACAAATGAACTGTTGTTTAATATTATTTTTATAATAATTGATACTCTTATACAATGTTCTGTTTTAATTATCTCCTTACTCTATCATTTTATTTCAATATGTACGTCATTTTTGTCAATACTTATTTCGTTATTCTATATTTATCATCATCATCATCATCCTCATCATCATAAACATCATCACCGTCATCACCATCGTCATCATTATCATCCTCATCAAAATCACCATCTTTATCATCATCATCATCATCATAATCATCATCTTTATCATTATCGTCATCATCATCACCGTCATCATCATCATCATCATCACCTTTACGTTACGGTAATACTGCATTATTCGTAGCAAAATAAGTAGTAGATATATCAAAGTAGCCTCGCTAATATTGTTATTGATAAACAGTTGATATCCATGAATAAAAACATGCATACACTAATAATGAAAAGGTTAATACAAGTAGGTATTGTCAATATCGTTACTGGTATTATAATTGTTTCTTATCATTGTCGCAATAAAACAAATTGTATTATCTTACAGGCTGGATCTCAGATATAATATAATCATGATAAAAAAAAAGATGAACTTGTATGGGGATGGTATAATATTTTATACGGAATAAACTTTGCCAAGAAAGAAGAAACGCTATTAAATGTCATGTTGTTATATATTTACGTGTTTGTTTATCAGTTTATTTGAATGTTTGTTTGTTTAATTGTTATTCATCTGTATGAATCTTCCTATCAAATACAATTAAAGGGATAGTTGAGTTCTGGTAAGGAGAGTACAGTTTTGGTTAAACTGAATTTTAGTAACCAAAACCTGCATCATTACATTACAAACTAATAGTTATAACTAGAAAGGAACACAAAATTACAAATGACGTAGTAAAGATCATGGTATCATTCAAAAAGAGCCGTTAAAACGTAAGAGGGCGCTCTCTAAACACTCATCGGTTTCAACCATTTTGAATAAAATATTGTGCATGTGATGCTTTGCTGAAATATTGATTAGATAGAGTAATAACCAACAACTATTTAAATACCTATTTTGTAACTTTTTGAAAAGAGGAAGCATTTTAAAAACATTTTAACGGCTGGTTCAAAATTCTCTAATAAACCCGGGGCCCCAGGTTTATTACAAATTGTTATATTTATGGATATTGCAGCCGTCTCTGAACCGATTTTGATCAAACAAAGATGATGTTATTATTTAAATATTATGCTCTTTCAAATTTTACACTCAGTTTTTCATTACCTCACACAAAAAATAAGTAGTCTAGCGCCCTCTCTACCAAAACTCAACTATCCCTTTAACATTCAAATACATGACCCACATACAATACACTTAATTATGAAGTCCAGGACTGTGGCATATGTTACAAATCACAAATCGAATACGCACAAACAAACGCCCATACACCCCCTCCCCCCACACACACACACATACAAACACATGCGCACACACACACACGCAAACACACACGCACACATATACACACACACACACACGCACACAAGTACACACACAATGACACTTGTTCCACATAGATCCTGAATATAATAATACAAAAGAACAACAATTCTTTGAAAGAACGGCAAGAAATTAAATATATTTTAATCAACACATGCAAAGATCATAACATACAGTACCATAATAGTTTTAAAGATAACAGCAAGGGCGCTTTTCAAAGTCTCGCAATGTAAATGCCAGGCTCCTTATTATGCATAAAACCCTGCTAGCTTAGTTCCTTGCTGTTCCAAGCAGTTTACCTAGTCCCCAACTAGGGTTAGCTGTTCTTAAGTATCCTTTAGGTTTACTCTAGTTAGCAACTAAAATATATTGTGTTTAATTCTTAGCCACGTCATCCAAAATAGCAAGGAAATCTTGCGAGCTTTTATGAATATGGGCCCTGGCGATTTCGCTCATAAGCGCAAAAACTATGCTTGATGTTAACTGTACGAATCTTGCGGCATGTGTCCATTAAAAGGGTAGTGTTTTGGTAAGGCTGAGCTTTAGTAACCAAAACCTGCACAATAACATTGCAAACTAATAGTTATAACTCCACCATGCTCGTAATGTATCGAAAATTACAAACGACTAAGTGAAAAGCCAGGCCTGTTATCATTAAAAAGGAGCCATTAAAACACACTAAAAACACTCTAAAAAGCATTGGTTTCAACCATTTTTCATACAAAATTATGCATGTGATGTTTTTGTTGAAATAATGATTAAATAGAGAGATCATCAACAACTATTTAAAATCCCTTTTTGACAATTTTGTAAAAAGAGTAATAATTTGTTTTAATTTTTAAAATAATCATCGAATAAATCTGGGGCCCAGATTTATTCCGATCGGATATACTCTTTGATATTTCAGCCGTTTCTGAACCGATTTTGATCAAATAAAGTTGATTTTGTCATTAAAATTGTATGCTCTTTAAAATTTTACACTCAGTTTTTCATTATCTTACAACAAATATTTTGTACAGCGCCCTCTATACCAAAAACTGAACTACCCCTTTAAATGAAATTATTAAATTGAATGAAATAATGTAAGTTTAGACACCCATCTTCGAAAGTTAGAGTTATTTTCGATTTTCAAATCAAGAATTTTGATATTTAGTTATATATTTAAAAAAATAAAAAATAAAAGTCTATAATTATGGCATCCATCAGTAACAAAGAAATAAATAAATAACATGTATAACACACTAAGTTCATTATGTTTATAAGCGATGTACATAAATAAGAATAACAATATAAGAACAAATCATACATATGATAATACAGAGTACTGCACAATTAAATAAGGTCAAGTTATAAGTACAGCATACTACAATTTAGTTTTAATATGTACAATCATTGTGAAATATAGATGTAATTGTGTTTTGAATGTAATTAAATAAAGTACAAATCAAAGGGATTAAGTAACACTGTTCAAATACTCAAACTTATTTTGAACTCTAGTGGTTCTCTCGTACATTGTCATGTTCGTATTAACAATAAAAGCACGGGACAAACGATTGAAGTGTTTGTAATTATGTTAAACTGTCTTCGGGATAATTTAAGCCGTGTACAAAGTATAAGTGCAATGAGTTAGTGAATATCGCTTTGCATTTTTGCTTATTTCCTCGCCAAAACAAATGCAATTAACGTGACATTTTCACACCTTACTTTGTGGACATATCAGATTACATCAATACACATTTGATTAGTCTCTCATCACTGTTTGCACTTGTTACTAGATCCCTTTAAACATTATTTATACAATTGATGAAGTTATGCAAGTTTTAAAACATAATACAATAGTAAATTACCGGGCTAACAAATACTAGCAACAAAACATTACTGGGCTTGTGTAAACAGGTAAGTCTTAAAGAGATATTTGAATGAATCCAATAGAATAACAATCTGCCACAAACTGTGATTCCACAACAGAAGAACTCGCCACTTATATGTAAATAAATGTTCAATTGTGTTCGATATTTGTTGGTGATTGTAATGCGCATTGATATGCAGTTATTGTAATGGTATGCGCTATATAGGAACCAGTTATTATTATTATTATTATTATTATCATATTACTTAATACAATAGTTAATAATGTTCGATATTTGTTCAACATCAAGTTCTATATTAAATGCATGCACACTTATTCTTGCTATACGATACTTTTGTGCACGAGTAATAGCGAGGATGCAATTCCATGAAAAATTGATGTTGTGCAATATTTTCGACAGTTCAGCTTATAGACATTACAAATTAATCAGAGAATACTAAATATCACAATGTAAATATTTTTTCCTCCGATATCTACAAAACTTCAGCATGTCAGGGGTGTTTTCCAAAGATCCTAAGTTGAACTTAACTATATAAGTTAGACTTAAACATTATGGAAAGCTGTTAGTTTCTTTGAAAAAAAAAGGTAAAAGTACTTTTAAAATGCATAACATGTTGTTTCAAATCATTCATATTTTTCTGTTATCAAGGAGATTTCATTTTCTTCATGTCAAATGTATTAAAATTATAATACATGTACTTGCTTTTTGCTTTTGAAAGTATTTTATTCCAAGGCTACAAATGGTTTATGAAACTGCCTTCTTACGTTTGTACCAAGGCATGATACATGAGAAAACAAATAAGGGGACAACAATGCGAGTAGTCAATATGAGCGTATCTGAGCGTGCACTAACAACAACGGGTTATATAACTACTGACATAGCATCAGCTTCAACAACATTGGTTAAATAACCCGCTTTTGCTACTGCTCAGATGCGCACCGATGACGTTTCATATAGTAAAGTTTGAACACACGGTAGCCTCTAGTGCTTAGTTCTAACAGTACTCAGTGGTTTCAAAAACAATGTCCATTATTAGTGATATTCAAGAGAAATATTAAATTATGCAGAAATTGTGCATTTGTTAGTAAAAGCAAGCCAACATGTAAGCATTTTCCCCCTTTATTATGATAACAGAAGGATAAAATTAAAATGTTTAATATATTATTTAAATATAATTCTGGTTCTAAGAACGCATGAAAAGGATGTATTTACATCAATAGCAAAGCCAACATTTGAACGTTAAAAATGCAACATATTTACAAAACAAAAACACCACTTCTTTCATCAAAAGTCGTTACGGTTTAAATCGCTAGATTTTAAGTCAAAACATCGCGGGCTTTGAATTCTATTCACAATTAAAAAGTTCATATACATAAATCATACCTGTCCACTAGTGGGCAGTATTCCAACATAGCCTAATTTACATTGAGGTTGATACTTGAAAGGGATGAACAGTTTTAGTAAGGCTGAGCTTAAATAACCAAAACATGGACAATAACATTACAAACTAATAGTTATAACTCCACCATACTCAAAAGGTATACAAAAATACAAAAAACTAAGTAACAAGTCTGTTATCATTCAAAAGGAGCCATTCAAACTCAACTCAAGAGGGCGCTCTCTAAAAAAGCAGTGGTTTCAACCTTACTTCATATAAAAGTATGCATGTGATGTATCGTTGAAAGAATGATAGAATAGAGAGATCATCAACAACTATTTAAAAACCTCTTTTGAAAATGTTTAAAAAAGTGTAAACATTGTTTACAATTTTGTGTAAATTATCGAGTAAATCTGGTGCCCATATTTATTCCGATCGAATATTTGTATTAATATTTCAGCTGTTTCTGAACCGATTTTAATCATATACAGTTTATACTGTCTTTAAAATTGCATGCCAAATTTGACATTCAAGTTTTCATTATCTCAATCAAAAATAATTTCGTGCAGCGGCCTCTATACTAAAACTGAACTACCCCTTTAACCACTAAGAAATGTCATGTTTTGTCATGTTTTGTTTGTGTGGGGGATCTACCAGCATTCGTCAGAGAGTTGAAAGGCGTCCATTCTCATAAACGCTTGTTATTTGAATGAAACAATGGCCTTCAATGATTAAAGCATGGTAAAATATAATATTCAGTGATAACATGAACGTTTACCATGTTCAATTTAGGTTCAAAATAACTTGCCTTTCTACTGAATCAATGGTATATCAGATTTGCTCGATATTCGTTTTATATGGTTTTGAATTAAACCATTTAATTCATGCTTGAATGTATTAACATGTATAACAATGACAATAATAATAGTATTAATGATAATAATAATAATACAAATTATAATTCTATTAATAATTATAATTCTATTAATAATTATAATTATTATGAAATAAAACAACATGATAATAATGATAGTATGTGCTTATATAACGCACAATAATAGCGTTGCCTCTCTATGCGCCGTATACAAATACTTAAATAAACACATTATTCGTACAATAATATACATCAAATATATTTCAGGTAGCCCTCAGATTAAGACCTACACGATGAACTCAGTGGTTGCAAATATAAAGACTACCTTGTGAATATAGTATCTACGAAACAAATACGATTATTTTTCTAGGACTACCGACAGTCCTTGTTAGGACTCTCCTAGAAATACACCAACAGTCCTTTCTAGGACTACCAATAGTCCTTTCTAGGACTACCACTGTCCTTTTTAGGACTATCCTAGAAAGAATACAATCAGTCCTTTTCAGGACTCACCAATCCTTCTCTCTCACATGGTGCAACCGCAAACCACGCGTATTATATACACCGCGGTCCATGGAAAATGATACTTACAAGCAACATTTGCGATTAGTTTGTTTGTTTAAACGTTTTTGTTTTAATGCTAAACGTTTAAATGTTTGTTAAACGTTTTGACTCAGCACGACCGCTGGAGTGTTTTCGGGATCAGTGCTAAACGGGTTCCGGCTCAAAATATTTCAGGGGCCTTCAGATATATGACTGTTATATACATGATGACGTTACAGTATTGTTCAAACACGATTTACACTTGTTGCCCTCACCGCTACAAAATATGTTGTTTATTTAATTGTAGACAAACAAATACATTCACTCTCACATTTCTATATTTACGCATTTATTTACAAATGTGCTGCAGTATAATACGTATGTACATGAAAGGCTAATTATACTGATATTGCGACAATACCAACCTATGTTGTGTGAATTGTTGATGGACTGGACTACTTCAGATGTTACCAGTCTTTTTATTTATAAGCATATTTGTTCGGGGCGGTGAAACCCTTCAATGCAACATATTATTACCATAATAAAATTTTAGCATTATATTGTGTTATTTCCATTGTATGTAAGGAAGGGATTGGTGGGGAAATTAACTATTATTTGAGCCTAATTGTGAGATCACTTTAAGATGTTTTAGTAAGGGTATAGACAGGCCTGGAGTAGAACTTTATTGAAAGGTTACTGCTATATGGGTGACATGTGTCGTTTGGGCAAGGCGGGTGGGGTATAATTGATCGAGCCTTCATGTATGACTCTTTATAAGTACGAGAGGCGGCATGGAATAAATGTTAAACTCGTGACTGGGATAGACGACCCCTGTCATGCATGTGCCTAGTAAACTGGTTCAGACGAGGCATCCCTACCGGAAAGTCAAACAGTCAAACAACAACACATTATTATATGTTTTGGTACCGTTTTGTGACATCAAATAGATACCAAACATTTTGCAAAGGGTTGTGTAATTCTTAAACAAAGCAATTAATTTCCACCACTTACAGAACCACTACTATTTCCTGGTTCCTTACGGAACTGGTTCCCAGTGAGTGGGGGAGAGAGTAGATGGTCACCTAGACCACTGGTCAAGTAGCACGGGTAAGTGGTAGAGAGAGTGGATGGTCACCAAGACCACTGGTCAAGTAGCACCAGTGAGTGGGGGAGAGAGTGGATGGTCACGTATACCATAGGTCAGGTAGCACGAGTGAGTGGGGAGAGGGGGGTGATCACCTAGACCACTGGTCAGGTAGCACGAGTGAGTGGGGGAGAGAGTGGATGGTCACCTAGACCACTGGTGAAATAGCACAAGTGAGTGGGGGAGAGAGTGGATGGTCACTTAGACCACTGGTCAAGTAGCACCAGTGAGTGGGGGAGAGAGTGGATGTTACCTAGACCATTGGTAAAGTAGCACCAGTGAGTGGGGGAGAGAGTGGATGTTTACCTAGACCACTGGTCAAATGGCACGAGTGAGTGGGGGTGAGGGGGTGTTAGCCTAGACCATTCGTCAAGTTGCATTAGTGAGTTGGGGAAAGAGGGAGGCGGGGTGGTCACCTAGACCACTGGTCAAGTAGCACGAGTGAGTGGGGGAGAGAGTGGATGGACACCTAGACCACTGGTCAAATGGCACGAGTGAGTGGGGGTGAGGGGGTGTTAGCCTAGACCATTCGTCAAGTTGCATTAGTGAGTTGGGGAAAGAGGGAGGCGGGGTGGTCACCTAGACCACTGGTCAAGTAGCACGAGTGAGTGGGGAGAGGGGGGTGATCACCTAGACCACTGGTCAAGTAGCACGAGTGAGTGGGGGAGAGGGGTTGTTCACCTAGACCATTGGTCAAGTAGCACGAGTGAGTGGGGGAGAGAGTAGATGGTCACGTAGACCACTGGTCAGGTAGCACGAGTGAGTGGGGAGAGAGAGGATGGTCACCTAGACCACTGGTCAGGTAGCACGAGTGAGTGGGGGTGAGGGGGTGTTAGCCTAGACCATTCGTCAAGTTGCACTAGTGAATTGGGGAGAGAGGGAGGCGGGGTGGTCACCTATGCCACTTGTCAAGTAGCACGAGTGAGTGGGGATGAGGGGTGTTCACCTAGACCATTCGTCAAGTTGAGTTTAATTTAATTTGAATACAGTTGACAATGACCCAGACAATCAGGCATTTTATTTTGTACCGGACTATCAGTATGTTAGAAATATTTCTTAAAATTATGAAATATGGATTCCTTTAATAGCTGGACATGATATCAACTCTACAAACGAAAATATGATTATAATTCTGAAATAACATTACTTTTCCCTATTAATACATCATTAGTTGGACATGATATCAACTGTACAAACGGAATTATGATTATAATTCTCAAATTACTTTACTTTTGTCTTCGAAAGCTCCCGGATACATTGACTTACATTTTATTACACATGCCTTTATAGTGGACAAGCAGTTTTTAGAAGTTTGTACATGTATTACTTTTCTCTGTTCATGCGTAAAAAATAATAGGGCAATACAATGTTTATAGATTATAGTTAAATACACAATAATACTCAACAAGCCTCTTGAACCATTGGGGGGGGGGGGGGGGGGGGGGGAGGGGGGTTGTGGGGGAAACGTCTGCATGTAATGAAGCATGAATACCCACCACCATGTATTTTTTGTATGTATGTTCAACATTATTTTAGCCATTGAAGGGGTTCATACGTATGTCAAACCAATGTATTTTTGTTTTAAAGAAACTGGTAATCGATAGTCAGCCGATTGATTAACATAAAAACAAAAGAATATTTTCCTTTATCGATTCCATATTATTACAAAATGTAAAATACTTTAAATACTATGGTATTTAAGTAAACCAAACAACCCTGAATTTTAAGGGGTAGTTTAGTTTTGGTAGAGAGGGTGCTGCACATCACAATTTTTGTGTGAGATAATGAAAAACTGAGTGTCGAATTTGAGAGAACATGCAATTTTAATGGCAGAATAAACTTTATTTGGTCAAAATCGGTCCAGAAACGGCTGAAATATCAATAAATATATTTGATCTTATATTTATTTAGAGCCCAAATAATTAGATGATTTGTTCAAAAAAAAAAAAAAAAATGCTTACACTTTTTCAAAAATTTTCAAAAGCGTTTTTTAAATAGTTGTTGATGATCTATCTACTTAATCATTATTTCAATAGAATATCACATGCATTATTTTTTATGAAAAATGGTTTAAACCAATGCCTTTTTTTGAAAGCGCTCTCTAATAATTACATAATTATTTAAGCGCTTAGAGGCTCTTTTCAATTTGCGCTATATAAATGTCTATTAATATTATTATTTGTGTTTTAATGGCTCTTTTTGAATGATAACAGGCTTTTTACTTAGTCGTTTGTAATTTTGTATACCTTTCGAGCATGATGGAGTAATAACTATTAGTTTATAATGTTACTGTCCAGGTTTGGTTACTGAAGTTCAGCCTTATCAAAACTGTACTACCCCTTTAAGCATTAATATAAAAAAACAACAACAACATATGATCTTGTATGTATGATTTTTGTTCGAATACCTTTGAAAAGATTACAATCTTGTAAATATTCTCTATCATTTTGTTCATGCATAGGTTAGGTTTAATTTGGCAATTTTTAACACGCAATGTTTGTGTTGTAAATAGATAATGATTCAATAATATATTTCTTGTAAAATGACTTTACAGAGAAAAAGTTTCTCCAATGTTTTTTTTTTTCAGGACACCTTTGACCTTACAAAATAAATTATAGAAACATTTCTTGTATTAAACCATACTTATAACACTTACTAAGCTTTTCTCAGAATCTTAAGATGTTGTATTGTGATTCACACTGGGTATTTTACAACTAATGTTATGTTTACGTTTGACAGAAGTAAGGATACTTGGGTGATCTCTGGTTTGTGAAAACAATGTTGGTATATTTCATCATATATCAAATTTCATTTTTGTTTTTAATTTCCAGTTTAGTTCACTTGTAAAAATGCCTGAATACAAGTCAATTGAAACACGAATAAACACATTCTATTACTACGTAATACGTAGTATAGAAAGGTACATTATTTTGCGCGGGTAGCTGCCAGAAAGGAATGGAGTCTTTATTAAAGGCTGAACTTGGAATTACTGTTTAAAATACTACAAATTCAAAACAATAATTTTGTAAAGCTACAACAAAACACATACAAAAACATATAAAAACACACAAACAGCATCAAGGGAACATGTATGTAAAAGATTAAAATGTTACACAGGAGAAAGCATTGTGAGATATTGTTTTAAATTATGTTTACAAGAATCTAATGAACACGATTTTGTTATATATTCAAGAAAGGAATACCAGAGTGTTGGACCACAAAAGAAAATTGATATATTTGATAGAGAAGTTCGTATTGGAGGTAAATACACATTTGCAGCATTTGTAGCATAAGTATGATTATTACAATTCGATGAAAAACATGAGAGAAGTGAATCTGTTAGTAAACCTTTAACACATAACAACCAACAAATTCCAACTTCATATTTAAACTAATCATAACATCTTAAAATAATTAGTAATTTAACAATAGGTTCAGTATGATAATAAAAGGTGAATGATTTTTAAAAAATTGCACGTCTTTTTAGTTTATACAGTCTATCTAAATAAGTATTTGACGCACCAGCCAAGGCAAGAATACCATAGTATTAAAAGAAGGCGCAACTATAGTATAACAAATCACATTCAATGCCTATTTTGGTAAGTAATTTACTTTATACATAATACCTACAATCTTAGGAATCGTAGCTAATATTATTTCTAAAACATTAAAGATTTTACTTCTGTTGATCCTGCTAATTTAAAATGAATGTCGTTTGTATGTATTGTTTTATTTGTAAATATCATAACAATTCAGGACAACCATCCACATTTATGTTGACAATCATAGGCGTACCAAGGGGGGAGAGGTTCAACCCCCCCCCCCCCCCCAAGTTTTCATCAAAGGGGGGGGGGGGTCGAACCTCTCAACCCCCACCCCTTGATGAAAATTGGCATTTTTGGGGAGTTCAAACCCCCTCCCCCCCCCCCCTCCCCCCCCCCCCCCCCTTTACAAAAGTGAAGTAGTCTCGGTCTCGGCCCCCGAAAAACCAAGTGGTCTCGGTCTCGGCCTTGGCTTCGAAAAATTCTTCACCCACACCCCCCCCCCCCTCAAAACATTTTGACAGACACCCCACCCCCCCCCCCCGAATAAAACTTCACTGACACCCCCCTCGAAAAGTCTTCACCGACACCCCCCCCCCCCCCCCCTCCTAAAAATCTTCACCGGCACCCCCCTCAAAAAATCTTCACCGACATCCTCCCTCGAAAAATAAATTCTGCAAAAAATGATATACTTACTTTCTTATTGTATCCTTCCGTCGTGGTGTATCAACATCAATAAGCGGTAACTGAATTCCTTGGTCTCCTTTTAATGCCGTATATACGGATCAAATATAAATAATTGTAAACTGCAGTTGCCGCGAGACCCTTATAAAGTCTCTAAATGTAATGCACAGGACGTTAAGAAATTGGTTGACTTTATAAATATAGAGTCATTCGTGGATGTATATATATCCTTTGTATTATTATTACCGGAAACCTGTGTTTTGAAGAATTAAGAGATACCCACATCAAAAAGATGAAATATCGTGACTTTATAATGATGTTACGGTGACAGGTCACACTTATGTGATCCGCTCTGTCGGTTTAAGTGTCGACCCGGAGAGTTGAAAAGAAAGAGATTCGCACTCGTTTTGATATTTCAAAACACGACTGCAAGAAAAGTGCAATGTTAACGATGTGATCTGTGCTCGGCTTTTTTCCAAATGAGTGAGAAAACCGCTTCTAAAGTTTCTTTTTTATCAAAAATAATTCACTTTGCGGAGCAGACGGGCGGACAATCCCGCTCGTAACAATGCGGTCAATCAATATAGAAAATAACATATTCTCCGTATGTCGTTTTAATGTATCGCCCAATCACATAAGTGGTATAATCAATTCAAATTTGAAAGTTATATTATCGTGGTAAAGACAATTAATCATACACGCTGAGGAGCCTGCGGGCGGGAGAGCTTTACGGTAATTAGGAAAACAGCATCGTGTTATGAAATAGCCATTAAATCATGGTTAATCTCATGGGGTAAGTGTTTGTAGGTTTGATTATGATAGTGTTAAGTAGTCCGGGGGTTTGATTTTGGCATCATAAATGTATAATTAAAAAAAGAAAGGTCATTATTTTATAGGTCGTAGAAGATGGAAGTAGAAGTAATTAAATTTTTAAAAAATGTCATGGTAATAATCGTAGTAATTGGGAATTATTAGTGATCGATTATGAGGCATCGGGATGGATCGATCATATTGTATTGATAGATACCAGAATGTTGTAATGTTATGTATTAGTTTGGACATTTTGAATAGTAAAATGGTTTAAGTTGTTATGATTTAGTTGGGGCATGACAATTAAGTGTTTAATTGGGTAGATGATTGTAGAACACGTAATTTGTACCTCATTTATTTGAATCGGGTAAAGATTTGTATAGTTATGCATGGTTATGTACAAATTAGGAGTTGGAATTATTGGTAATTAGTAACGATTGAATGATTTATATAACTAAGCGGACCTGTGTCTGGCAGGCACACTGATTCTCCACTGCAGCACTGCACAAGCTACTGCACTGCATGCACACCGACAACACACTGTAGGCATACGGGTACGGTATGTGTACATAACGTACCATATTAAGTGTATGCACATAATTATGAACAAATTCTGCTAAGAAATTTACAAAGTAAAAGTAACTAAACTCTTCCGGTGTTTTTGATGCTGTAAATTAAGTGTCGTACTGGATAAATGAGGCTGCTACCCTTTTGAATGTCTGAACGGGTGACTGCCGCCAAATGAACGCTTGGTGATGGCAGAGTACAGGTGCGAGCGTACAAACTCTCCGCGGATAGAGTTTCCGAACTGCCTTTCGGCAGGTTCACGGGATAGGGCATCTTTTACAAAGACAAATAATACCAAGAACAGTCATTTTAATTGAGTAGTTCTTGATTGAGGATGTCTTAAGTGAGACCATGTCAGGTTCCCATTTTTGTCAATTGTTACCAGGTCAGTGCCTGATAAATTGCTTTTCTTGCCCGTCATAGCATCGAACAATGATCAATATGGGCGCCATTGCAAGTGTGCATTGAGCTGTGGCCCGAGAGAAGGGGCATAGTAGGGAGTGAGTAGGAAGGGGTAACACTGTCGCGGGTACGTTTTGTTGGCTCCCCATGCCAACATGACCTACATGGGAACTGACTGGTGCGTGTTCATGCAGTTCTAAATTAACTTTGTAGCGACTTTATTGCGACATGTCTAATAAACTAGAGTGATATCTCAAGAGTATTATGTGTTGATGGAAATTGTCGGAAATTATCGGAAAGGGGAGAAATATTTTTTTAAAGAATCATATTTATTCAAGAATTATCTGGATTTTCCCCAATTCATGCATGTTATGATTATAATTTCATCTCCATTCGACAACACGTCTAACAAGTATACCAATAAACATTGTAATAGTCACAAATGAAGGAACATTAGTTGAATTATCTTGAAATTATTTTCGAAGAACGAACTTCAAATAAACCGCAAAGCCCCACTTCTCCTGTTGTTCCTCTTTATAATTATAGACAGGAGATTTAATCAACTAGTGACAGTTGTGACTCCATCTATTGTAACCACATAATTTGTACATGTAACTTGAGAAGAAAATAATGTAATCTATTAAATAAGAAACATCATTACAGAAATGTGTTTTCGTTTAATATTGATAATAGATCGGTTGTAGTGTTGTAAATATCCAAACACATTTCATTAATATACATTTATCGCCGGGTGTTTTAAATTGATTAATGAAAAGAGCTTACCTCCATGGAAATGTGTGCAAAATATCATTTTAGTTCAAAACACACTGTCATGCAATTTTCTAGATTAGAAATTATACAAATTAGGTTACTTTTATTATGATTGATTAGTGGTAGTAACATACATGTATCTGTATTAATCTAAAGATGATTGAATTCACATTGCGTTCTTTATCATCCAATATGCATAAGTCGTCGTTTATATATCATCCAATCACGTAAGTGGCACCAGAACGTTGAGAGTCAAAGCTTTTATTATCGTAGTTGTGTGCAAACGGAACCGCATTATTGCAGTGTAAGTTCAAAAGGCATTGATATTACAAATTACTGTACTTTGTTAGATTATTTTTTGTTTATTATTGTGATTGAGTATCGTGGCAATGTTTGTTATTAATCAAATATACAAACACAAACACACGCACACACACACACACACACACACACACACACACACACACACACATTTACACGCATCCACACGCATCACACTCTCACACACACGCACCCACACGCACGCACGCACGCACACACACACACACACACGCACACACAAACGCGCGCGCAAAATACAATGACACTTGTTCCTCATATATCCTGAATATTATAATTTAAAAATTTTTTTTTTTTTAAAGGAATGGCGAGGAATTACATTTATTTTAATCTCATTGTTCAACACATACAAAGATCATAACATAACATAATAGTTTAATAGATGACAGCAAGGGCGCTTTTCAAAATCTCGCAATGTAAATGCCAGGTTCCATTCATAAGACACTGCTAGCTTAGTTCCTTGCTAAGTATATTTAAGTTGTGCAGTTAATTGATCTTCAAACAGTTTTCCTAGTCCCCAACTAGGGTTAGCTAGACAAGTATTAAATATTTGCTGGGCTTACCCTAGTTGGCAACTAAACAATCTTGTGTTTAATTCTTAGCCACGTCATACAAAAAAGCAAGGAAAGCTAGCGAGATTTCATATAAATATGGGCCCTGCCGATCTCCCTCGTAAGCGCAAACACTATGCCTGATGTTAACTGTACGAATCTTGTGGCGTGCGTCAGTTAAATGAAACGATTAAATTTAATGAAAGAACATAAGTTTGGACAGCCACGTTTGAAAGTTAGAGTTATTTTTGATTTTCAAATCAAGACTTTTGATATTTAGCTATATATTTGGCAAAAAAAAACAAACACAAATTAAAAGTATATAATTATGGCATCCTTCAGTAACAAATAAATAAATAAATAACATTTATAAAGCACTATGTACCTTATGTTTATAAGCGCTGTACATAGATAATAATAACAATATAATAACAAATCATACAAAGGATAATAGAGAGAGCTGCACAATTCAATAAGGACAAGTTATGAGTACAGAATACTACAATTAAGATTTAATATGTACAAAATTGTGAAACATAGATGTAATTTTGTTTTAAATGTATAAATTGATTAAAAATACAAATCAAACGGACCTAGCAACATTGTTCAAAAAACACGAGACACACGATTTTATTGTTCATATGTTAAAGGGGTAGTTTAGTTATGGTAGAGAGGGCGCTGCTCATCACAATTTGTTTGTGAGGTAATGAAAAACTGAATGTCGAATTTGAGAAAACATGCAATTTTAATGGCAGAATAAACTTTATTTGGTCATAATCGACCCAGAAACGGCTGAAATATCAATAAATATATCTGATCTAATAATTATTTGGGGCCCTAATAATTAGATGGTTTTTTTCAAAAAATTAAAAAAATCCTTGCACTTTTTCAAAAATGTTCAAAAGCGTTTTTTAAATAGTTATTGATGATCTTTCTATTTAATCATTGTTTCAATAAAACATCACATGCATAGTTTTGTATGAAAAATGGTTGAAACCAATGCCTTTTTAGAAAGCGCCCTCTTGTGTTTTAATGGCTCTTTTTAAATGATAACGGGCTTTTTACTTAGTTGCTTGTAATTTTGTATACTTATCGAGCATGGTGAAGTTATAACTATTAGTTTATAATGTCACTGTCCAGGTTTGGTTACTAAAGTTCAGCCTTACCAAAACTGTACTACCCCTTTAAACTGTCTACGGGATAATTTAAGCCGTGTACAAAGTAAGTGCAATGAGTTAGTGAATATCACTTTGCATTTTTGCTAATTTCTTCGCCAAAACATATCCAATTAACGATACATTTTCACACATTATTTTGTGGACATATCAGATCACATCAATACACATTTGATTAATCTGTCATCACTTTTTGCACTTGTTACTAGATCCCTTTAGTTATACAATTAATGAATGATCAAAGTTATGCAACCGATACAACATAATACGATAGTAAATTACAGGGCTAACACATATTAACAACAAAACATTACTGGGCTTGTGTAAAAAGGTAAGTCTTAAGAAGAGATTTGCATGAGTCCAGTAGAATAACAATATGTCACAAACTGTGATTCCACAACAGAATAACTCACCACATAATGTAAATAAATGTTCAATTGTGTTCGATACTTTGTGTTACTGTAAAGCGCATTGATATGCAGTTATTGTAATGAAATGCGTTATATAAGAACCAGTTATTGTTATAATTATTATTATATTACTTAATTATTAATACAATAGTAAATTACCGGGCTAACAAATTAGTATTAACAACAAAACATTATTGGGATTGCTTAAAAAGATAAGTCTTTAGGAGAGATTTGAATAAGTCCAGTGGAATAACAATCTGCCACAAACTGTGATTCCTCTACAGAAGGACTCGCCACATAATTAAATAAATGTTTAAATGTCATTAATATTCGATTTTTGTTCAACATCAAGTTCTATCTTAAATGCATGCACACTTAATGTTGTTATAATATACATTTGTGCACGAGTATATCGAGGATGCCATTCCATAAAAGTTGATGTTGTGCAATATTTTAGACAGCTCAGTTTATAGACAGTACAAATTAAGCAGAGAATACTAAATATCACAATGTAAATATGTTTTCCCCCAATATCTACAAACTTCAGCATTTCAGGGGTGTTTCACAAAGATCCTAAGTTGAACTTAACTCTACGATAGACTTAAACAGTATGGACAGCTGTTAGTTTCTTTGAAAACAAATTGTAAAAGTACTTTTAAAAGGCATAACATGTTGTTTCAAATCATTAATATCTTGCTATTGTCAAGGAGATTTCATGTTCTTCATGTTAAATGCATTAAAAGACTAACATACTTGCTTTTTGCTTTTGAATATATTTTATTTCAAGGCTACAATTGGCTTATGGAACTACCTTCTTACGTTTGTACCAAGGCATGATACATGAGAAAACAAATAAGGGGATAACAATGCGAGTAGTCAATATGAGCGTATATCTGAGCGTGCACTAACAAAAACGGGTTATATAACTACTGATATAGCATCAGATTCAACAACATTGGTTAAATAACCCGCTTTTGTTAGTGCACGCTCAGATGCGCACCGATGACGTTTCATATAGTACAGTTTGAAAACAGCGTAGCCTCCAGTGCTCAGTCATAGCAGTACATAGTGGTTTCAAAAACAGTGATTATGTCCATTATTAGTGATATTCAAGAGAAATATTCAATTCTGCAAAAACTTTGCATTTGTTAGTAAAAGCAAGCGAACATGTAGGCATTTCCTTTCCCTTTAATAGGATAACAGGAGGATAAAATTCAAATGTTTAATATATTATCTAAATATAATTCTGGTTCGAAGAACGCATGAAAATCATGTATTTACAAATATAGGAAAGCCAAAATTTGAATGTTAAAAATGCACAATATTTACAAAACAAAAAGCCACTTCTTTCATCAAAAGTCGTTAAGATACGGTTTAAATAGCTACATATTAAGTCATAAAACATCGCGGGCCTTGAATTTGTATTCACAATTGAATAGTTCATATTCATAAAGCCTACCTGTCCATCAGTGGGCAGTGTACCAACATAGCCTTTACATTGAGGTTGATACTTTCAAGGGATAGTTGAGTTTTGGTATAGAGGGCGCTTTGAAAAATATTTTGTTGTGAGATAATGAAAAACTGAGTGTCAAATTTGAAAGAGCATACCATTTTAATGACAGAATAAACTTTATTTGATAAAAATCCGTTCAGAACCGGCTGAAATATCCATAAACATAACCATTTGTAATAGTTGTGGGGCCCCACAATTATTCAATAAGTTTGAACCAACCGTTAAAATGTTTTGTTTAATGCCTCCTCTTTTCAAAAATGTACAAAATAGGGTTTTAAATAGTTGTTTATTATCTCTCTATCTAATCACTATTACAACAAAACATCACATGCACAATGTTGTATCTAACATGGTTGAAACCAAAGAGTTTTTAGAGAGCGCCCTTTTGAGTTTGAACGGCTCTTTTTGAATGATAACAGGCTTTTTACTTAGTCGTTTGTAAATGTTGATTCCTTTCGAGCATGGTGGAGTTATAATTTAGTTTGTAATGTAATGGTGTCGGTTTTGGTAACTAAAATTCAGTTTAACCAAAACTATACTCTCTTTACCAAAACTCGACTATCCCTTTAAAGGGGTAGTAAAGTTGTTTTGGTACATAAAACCTGGACAATAACATTACAAACTAATAGTTATAACTCCACCATGCTCGAAAGGTATAACAAAGTACAAACGACTAAGTAGAAAGCCTGTTATCATTCAAGATGAGCCATTAAAACACAAGAGGACGCTCTCTAAAAGAGCATTGGTTTCAAACAATTTTCATACAGAATTATGCATGTGATGTTTCAACGAAAAAATTATTAAATAGAGAGATCATCAACAATTATTTAAAAACCTCTTTTGAAAATGTTGGATAAAGTGTAAATTTTTGTTAAGAATAAATCTGGGGCCCAGATTTATTCCGATCGGATAAATCTATTGATATTTCAGCCGTTTTGGAACCGATGTTGATCAAATAAAGTTTATACTGTCATTAAAATAATTGCATGGTCTTTCAAATGTTGACACTCAATTTGTCATTATCTCAAAAACGAATTATTTCGTGCAGCGCCCTCTATACCAAAACTGAACTATCCCTTTAACCACTCAGACATTAAATCGCATTAACAGTTTTCTTTTTTTTCAATTGTTTTTGTATTGGTGGGGGATCTACCAGTATTCGTCAGGGAGTTGAACCGCGCCCATTCTCATAAACGGTTGTTATTTCAATGACAACAATGGCCTTTAATGATTTAAGCATGGATTATCATGTTCAGTGATAGCATAAACGTTTGCCACGTTCAATTTAAATTAAAAGTAACTTGCCTTTCTACTGAAACAAATTTATATCAGATTTGTTTGATATTCCTTTAATATGGTTTTGAATTAAACAGTTTAATCAATGTTTGAATTTTAGTATAATTTAATTTAGTTATGTTAACATGTATAATAGTAATACTATATAATAATACTAATACTACTAATAATAGTAATGTGTGCTTATATAGCGCATAATAGTCACGCTGACTCTCTATTCGCTTTACAACAATACTAAACTAAATAAACAAAACACATCATACAATTTATACAACATACATGAATTATATTTCATGGAACCCTCAGATATAGACCTACCTGATGAACAAAGTGGTTACAAATATAGTGACTACCTTGTGGCAAATAATATAGTAACTAAGAAACAAAATCGATATATATATATATATTTTTTTTTTTTTTTTTTTTTTTTTTTTTAAACGTTGTCTTAAATGCTAAACTCTTAAATGTTTGTTAAACATTTTGACTAATTGGAGAGATCAACAAAAACACCTTTCTCCATAGACAACCGCCCGAGTGTTTTCGGGACCCCCCGAGTGTTTCCGAGACCGCCCGAGTGTTTCCGGGACCGCCCGAGCGTTTCCGGGATCAGTCCTAAACGGGTTCCGGTGCAGAAGATTTCAGGAGGCTTCAGATATATGACTATATAATATACATGATGAACAAACTGTCTATATACAAACATGTGACAACTATTGTTAGAAGTATTGTACCATTAATACGGTTATGATATACCTATTCCCTATAAGACTATACACTATTGTTCTAACACGATTTGCACTTATTTGTTACACCGCTAGATAATAATAATAATTGTAGACAAATAACATTTACTCTTACTTTACTATTTTTCCGCAATGAATGGGGAAAAATAACAGCACAGTTGTAAATACATTTTATTTACAACTGAGCTGTAGTATAATTATGCACGTGATATACTAATATTGCAACCATTAACTTTACGCGTAGCGATTCGAATTCGCCCATTATGATTCCTCATATAGCGCGTTACAACACCAGGCTGGGCCCCGTTGCAGAAAGAGATACAATCGATTGTAAGTTACAATTAATTGTAAGTCAGATCATGTGTTCTAAACATGCTAAATGCGCAAATCTGATTGGTTGAAACGCGCACATTTTCTGACTTACAATCAATTGAAACTTATAATCGATTGCATCTCTTTCTGAAACGTGGTCTTGCAATTACAAACTATCAATCCGCACCTGACGTGCACATTTCCCACTCTCTAAGTCCTAGTAATACAGTTTTATAGCCAGGCTATGTACAGATGCTTTTATGATTTGCAAACATCATCCGTGATTACCAACCCTCCTTCAAACACACGGGTAGAGAATCGGCTGAAGGGCACAAACAACGTGCCATTTTAAGACTTGTAACTTACAATCGATTGTATATCTTTCTGCAACTGGGCACTAGTATTATAGCCAGGCTATGCACAGATGCATTCATGATTTACAAACTTTGTCCGTGACTACCAACCTCCCTTCAAACACCTGGGCCCCGTTGCAGAAAGAGATGTAATCGATTGTAAAGTTGCAATTAATTGCAATTCAGAACATGTGAATAAATGCGCAAATCTGATAGTTTGAAACGCGAAAATCTCTTTGTACGTATTGTAACGATTGTATCTCTCACTGCAACGGGGCCCTAGGGAGAGAATTTACTGAATGATACAAGACATACGTCGTGGTATTTTAAGAATTGCAATTGAATCCTCGACCTTCGTAATGAAAGATAGAGGTTAAACCAACATACCACGGACCACTAGGACTATAATCTCACACTCTACAATACCAATTACAACTACCGTATCATCAGTGGCGTAGCAACGGGGATGGTGGATGGAGGGGGGGGGGGGGGGGGTGGCGCCTTTTGGGGTCACGTCATTGCGTATCATAGGATCTTGATGTATCATCCAATCAGACCCTTTTTTATGTTAGCAGATCTCTTTTAAAAAACAACACATTATCATTATTGTATTGTTTTATTTCCATTGAACGCTAGATAGGGACGGATGGGTGGACAGGTGAGTTATTATTTTAGCCTCATTATGAGCTCTTTAAAAAAGTTATGAGGTAATGAAAAACTGAATGTCAAATTTGAAAGAGCCTACAATTTGAATGACAGAATATACTTTATTTGGTCAAAATCGCTTCAGAAACGGCTGGAATATCCATTAATATAACAATTTTTTTATTAATATGGGGCCCCACAATAATTCACTAATTTTAAACCAGCCATTGCAAAAACAAAAATGCTTACACAATTCAAAAATGTACAAAAGATGTTTTTAAATAGATGTTAAGGATCTCTCTATCTTATCATTATTTTAACAAAACATCACATGCACAATTTTCTATATAAAATGGTTGAAACCAATGAGTTTTTAGAGAGCGCCCTCTTGAGCACGGCTCCTTAAAAAAAATGATAACAGGCTTTTTCCTTAGTCGTTTGTAATTTTGTATACCAATCGAGCATGGTAGCGTTATAATTATCAGTTTGTAATGTAATGGTGCAGGTTTTGATTACTGAAATTCAGCCTCCATACCAAAACTCAACTATCCCTTTAACAAGTGACTGAAAAATAGGAGTGTCGTTTGGGATATTCTTCAAGCCTTTATATCAGTTCGTTTTTTTTTAAGAACAAGGGGCGGCTTCGAATAACTATTAATCACGTGATAGACACGGGATAGACAATCCCCGCCATCCATGTGCCTGGTAAACATGGTAAAAGGTTGAAACGGGACGGGGGGGGGGGGAGTAATTTTTCCTTAATTTGTAATGTTCAGTTCTCTTCAGGTTCAGCGGGTGGTGTTATATAAGTCATGGACCTGTGCATCAGACAAGGTGCGATTGTAGATACGCACTTCATCGATCAGGCCGTAGAAGTACGTGTTTCCACCACCACCAAAATTCCCAATGGTCACGGGTGTGTGTCTGGTGACAATCTTACGGTTGCAGCAGACATCATTTGTACGCTTGTTACTTCCATTCAGATATGTAATGAACTGGTTGCCGTCGAAGGTCATCACCACGTGGTTCCAGTCTGCCCCGATTCCGTTTAAATGGCGATGAAAACATTGTCTGTTAGGGTCCTCTCCTCCGTCTGGTGTGATATACAAACAGAATGCTGCAAATCCGCCATGTTCGGATCCATAGACATAGATCATCCAGCTCCCAGACCCGTATTTTCCGTTGTTGACAATGCCCTGGGTGGTGCCCCATGGGCCAGTGCGCTTGAACCAAACGCTCACGCTGAAGTTCATTCCCCAGGCATATCCATTAAAGGACTGCACGGTTACCTTAGCATTGCCGTCGAAGACCGCCGCCTTACCGCATATTCCCACCACGTACGCCAAAGAACCGCTGACGCTCACGTTCGAGTCAGAAGCGAAGCCGGAGCTGTCTGTGACGTCAATCTCGAACTTGAAGAACGCTGTTAACATGGTATATAAACAGTAATTTTCATTAATTTGCGGATGTTTTCTATAATATTCACATATGGATCCTAAACTTCACCAAAACTAATTCTTTTTTGGACTAACATACAATATTTAATGTCGGGAAATGCACTTTTTTGTCTGTATTCGTGTTATGATATCATAATATTTATAGGGGTCCTAAACAAGAGACAAATTCTACTTTCATTCGGGCCAACAAACCACATTTAATGATGCGACTTTCAGAAACCTTATATTAGCAAGCCATAACGTGATTGACAGTAAACCCAGACCAGATTCTCTCTGTTTAGGGGGGCTGACTTATTTGAGTGAGTTTCGATTATATTCGTTCGATGAATGATTACATCGCATTTCCCTTCTCAAACATTTACATTTGTATTCATTACTTCTAATGTACAGTCATCTTAATTGCTCAATTTTAAACTCACTATTGATTTAAATGCATGATGCATGGCGTAGATTATGATTAAAAAAAACCTTTGCAAACATTACCTTTCAAAACTCTACATAGTTCTAAATTGCAATTGCTTTATGTTGTCTTACCCACAGGACGTATCTCTTGTGACGACGGCATCGTGGTCATCATCGACGTCGAAGTCGGAGAAGTAGACTCAGGACTCGTGAGAATATCCGTCGTTGTTCCCGAAGCACGATCGGACGACGAGGGAGAAGCTGATGTCGATGTCTTCGTGATTGCCGCCGTCGAGGTCGGATCGGCCGGCGAGGCGGAAACGGATGTTGGTTTATCGTGGTTGTCGGCGTCGAAGTCGGATCGGCGGCGAGGCGGAAACGGATGTTGGTATCTCCTTGGTTGTCGGCGTCCAAGTCGGATCGGACGACGAGGCAGAAGCTGATGTCGATGTCTTCGTGATTGCCGCCGTCGAGGTCGGATCGGCCGGCGAGGCGGAAACGGATGTTGGTTTATCCGTGGTTGTCGGCGTCGAAGTCGGATCGGCCGGCGAGGCGGAAACGGATGTGGTATCTCCTTGGTTATCGGCGTCCAAGTCGGATCGGACGACGAGGCAGAAACTGATGTCGATGTCTTCGTGATTGCCGCCGTCGAGGTCGGATCGGCCGGCGAGGCGGAAACGGATGTTGGTTTATCCGTGGTTGTCGGCGTCGAAGTCGGATCGGCCGGCGTGGCGGAAACGGATGTTGGTTTATTCGTGGTTGTCGGCGTCGAAGTCGGATTGGACGACGAGGGAGAAGCTGATGTCGATGTCTTCGTGATTGCCGCCGTCGAGGTCGGATCGGCCGGCGAGGCGGAAACTGATGTTGGTTTCTCCGTGGTTGTCGGATCGGACGACGAGGGAGAAGCTGATGTCGAAGTCTTCGTGATTGCCGCCGTCGAGGTCAGATCGGCCGGCGAGGCGGAAACGGATGTTGGTATCTCCGTGGTTGTTGGCGTCGAAGTCGGATCGGACGACGAGGGAGAAGCTGATGTCGATGTCTTCGTGGTTATCGGGGTCGAGCGAGGCAATCCAGTTGACGGTTTGGTGGTTGCGCTTCTAGTTTGCTCTGTATCTTCCTCTAAAATGAAATAGAAGTAATATTGGTATTTGATGATGCATTTAAACTGTATTCAGACCTATATATAAGAAACGTAGCAATTCGAATGCAAATGAGACATACGCGGAAAAGATTGTATGGATGATTTAACTCCAACTTATTTATCCTCACGAGTTGAACTACGATATAATTCACACAATTTGATAAATTGTGATCATGAAATACAACTGCCAAAGCCTAAAACCGAGTTTTTGAGACTTAGTTTCGTTTATTATAGCTCGAAAGCATTTAATTCTCTCTCTCTTGAAATACGCAGCTTAAACACACTCACCACCTTCATACGCACCATAATATCGATGGAACTCGTGGATTGAGCATTGTTTTGCTCTTAGTAGGCTTGTTAAGACCCCAAAATATGGGTGTTCACTGCGATTTGGGGTACAACTCTTTAAATAACTTCAACATATTCCTTGGATAAAAAGAAGAAAATTCATCCAAAGAGACACTCTGTATCTATGCAAATTAGGCCTAATTTCCATAATTTATGCAAATTTATTCATGAAAATGGGATATTCCATGAAAATGGTGTTTTTATTGACATATTTTAAGGAGAACATATTCCTTGGATCAAAAGAAGAAAATTCATTCAAAGAGACACCCTGTTTATATGCAAATTAGGTCTAATTTCCATAATTTATGCAAATGTATTGATGGGAATGGGATATCTATGCCAATGGTGTTTTTATTGACATATTCGGGAGAACATAATCCTTGGATCAAAAGAAGAAAATTTATCCAAAGAGACACTCTGTTTCTATGCAAATTAGGCCTAATTTCCATAATTTATGCAAATTTATTCATGGGCCCAGAAATAACGGAACGGGGCACTTCCCAAAATAAAGCGACGAAATGACTGGGTCCATCGGATAGTGTGTCTTTTCAAATGAAAATTGATACCAAGAACATTAATTTTGGTCGTGTAGTTTTTGTTTTACAGCGCTGTGAGTGACACCATGTCAGGGTTCATTTGTCTTCAATTTTTACTGACCTATTGGCTAAAGAATGACCCGAACGGCTCGTCATAGAATTACGGTGAACAATGATGCGGACACCTTTGTTAATGTGCAATCGACTGAATAGCCACAGCACCGTAATTCTATAACGAGCCGTTTTGGGTCATTCTTTAGCCAATAGGTCAGTACAAATTGAAGACAAATGAACCCTGACATGGTGTCACTCACAGCGCCGTAAAACAAAAACTACACGACCAAAATGAATGTTCTTGGTATCAATTTTCATTTGAAAAGACACACTACCCGATGGACGCAGTCATTTCGTGGCTTTATTTTGGGAAGTGCCCCGTTCCGTTATTTCTGGCCCTATGAATAAATTTGCATCAATTATGGAAATTAGGCCTAATTTGCATAGATACAGAGTGTCTCTTTGGATAAATTTTCTTCTTTTGATCCAAGGATTATGTTCTCCCGAATATGTCAATAAAAACACCATTGGCATAGATATCCCATTCCCATCAATACATTTGCATAAATTATGGAAATTAGACCTAATTTGCATATAAACAGGGAGTCTCTTTGAATGAATTTTCTTCTTTTGATCCAAGGAATATGTTCTCCTTAAAATATGTCAATAAAAACACCATCTTCATGGAATATCCCATTTTCATGAATAAATTTGCATAAATTATGAAAATTAGGCCTAATTTGCATAGATAAAGAGTGTCTCTTTGGATGAATTTTCTTCTTTTTATCCAAGGAATATGTTGAAATTACTAAAATAATTGTACCCCAAATTGCAGTGGCGGACCTCTTAACGAGCCTACTAGTTGGCAAACTATCACTTCCTCGGCGATCTGAATGTATGCGCTATCTTTCCTCAGCTTCGCTTCGGAAAGATAGCTACATCAAAATCGCCTCGGAAGTGATAGTTTGTCCCATCACCTTCACCAACGGAATTATTTGCTTACTATTTATGTCGTGTACGTCGTCTTAAAGACGTCCTAAATTCACGTCAAAAAGTGAAGATTTTGCACCCGCGTTTACCGTGATATAGACGTCATATTTTGACGTGATAATGACGTATTTTTGTCATAACAAGACGTCTTTATAACGTCATTTTTACGACGTCCTAATGACAAAAATTAATTGGGGAAAAATGGTCTTAAAATGACGTCATTATGACGTCTTCTATACGACATAAATTATGGTACCAAAAATGGTTTGAAAAAGACGTCATAATGACGTTGTAATCACATCGTTTTATACGACATATACGACGTGTTTACCAGTTTACGACCAAATTCAGTCTGCTATCAGGGATATGACCTTTTAAAAGTCATTCTATGATTTGAGACGATAACTTGCCTCATTAGTACATTAAATCTTTGTTTTGGGTGGGGTTTTCCAATTTGTTAAAAATAAAAAAACGTGGCCTGGATGACGATCTACCCACCCACCCACTTCCAAATCTATTATTTGGATGGTCGGAATATTTGTGTTACTTTGCAAGGCCCCTGACATGGGTCCATTTTTCGCAAAAGGACCCTTATATAGATGTGGGTGTGGGTTTGGAGGTCTCAGCCGCACACCCCCTTCCGACTATAATCTGAGTACCCCATCCGAGTTGTGATGGCCATGGTCTCTGTATGGCGCACTTGTGGGTAGGTCCTGATGAGACCATGACAAAATGAACGTAGGTGAATGGTGGAGCTAAACAATACTGTACTTCCAGGATCAGTGGCCGAGAGCACGATCATGACCCAGGACCAGCCCTAGTTCCACTGATCTCTAGATATCATTTTACGGTTGTATGAGTAAGGGCGGAACAGTGTGCTCTGATACGTCATGTTGAACTCTAGCATATTGACATCGATGCGTTAGAGCCAATGATGCTAATTACCATGGTAAATGTCGCTGATCCGTAATCGGGCCCCTGCCCCCTGCCCCTGGTTAATAAAAACCGCCAGCGAGTTTAAAGTTAAAAGCGTACTTTATTGACCGGGTTTCTGGACCGGGTTTACGCCTGTTTCTAGCAGTTTACATTATATTATACTGTATAAACTATAAAGGCACACTTTCATTCTCGCAATTAGCTTGAGCGATCGTCGCGAGGTTCAACTCAATTAATTTGTGATCTGTATTTTGTAGGCGGGTATTACGTCTTCATCGAAACATCCTCGCCCCGAGTTAGCGGGGATACTGCACAACTAGTCAGTCCATTCAACCAAGTTACTGCGGGCGGCACAAAATGTCTGCGGTTTTACTGCCACATGTACGGGGCCAACGTCGGCAGCCTGAATGTGTATGTGAGGAAGGCGACCGAGACGCAACTGGGAAGTCCGCTGTTCTTATAAGCTGGTACGCAAGGGAATGCATGGATCCTTGGCCAGGTAATTATTTCCTCTGTCGATGAGGTATGATGATGGTGGTGGTAGTGGTGGTTGTGCCTGGTGTGATTGATGGTGGTGGTGGTGGTGGTGATGATGATTGATCATGATGAACCTGTTGTCCAGGTGGACCTGGCCGATTATTATGGTGGTATATTATTGATCACACATGGTTGTTTGTTGTTTAATGATAATGATAATGATGATGATGATGACAATGACGATGATGACGATGATGATAGTGATACTGATAATGATAATGATACTGGTGGTGGTGAATGGTTATAAATGCAGGTGGTGGGGGTGATTATGTTGTTGGTGATGGATGGTTGTTCATGGTTGCTATCATGTACTATGGTGATCGATGATTATTGATGATGATGATGATGATGATGATTGAATTGAATTGAATTTCACATTTATTGGTAAATTTGGCATTAAAAACATTACATAGGAATGTACAAAATATAAAACAAAGTGTATAGGGGTCACATCTAGGTAAGCCAAAGGCTTGAGGAGGCAGAGTGACCCCTGATAAAACAGAAAATATACAAATATAATAATACAACTGATTACAAAATATAATATATAAGTTTAAAACTCACACAATACAATTAATTGGTTGATTAATTAAGCAATGACTTAAAATAATTTAATAAATAAAGTTTCAAAACAATACACATCCTTATAAAAACCTGTAAGCCAAACTGACAAAACAAACAACAAATATACGTGATAATTACAAAAAAAAGGCTGAGAAGAGCATTATTGCATGGTCAAATATTTGCGATATTTTTTCTTAAAATTGTAATAAAAGAGACATTTCCAATTTGCGGGTATTCCACTATTCCAAATTTTGGTTCCCTGGTTCTTAATTTATTGATTTTGGGCACGTGATGTCCGAAAAATGGGTGGGTAAATATCAGAGCGGTTCCTTGTATTTCTTGAGTGTATTTCAGAATGCGTAACAAAATAATTAGTAAAGGCAGGAGGTAGCATATTGTGTTTATATTTATACATGCATATACCTGTTTTGTAAGTAATAATATCAAGTAAAGGTAAAGTATCTAGGCGCTTAAATAATACATCTGTATGGGCACGATAATGAGATCCAGTGCAAAGGCGAACGGCCGGTTTCTGTAAAATAATCAACCTATTAAGAAGGGAAGCGCAAGCTCTTCCCCATATCAAATTACAGTAATTAAAGTGAGGTAATATCATAGTAGTATACAACATAAATAAGGCATTCAATGGTAGGATAGGACGTAACTTATACATAATACCAATATACATACTTATTTTTCGAGAGATATATTCAATGTGTTTGGCCCATGTGAGCTTTTGATCAATAATAATTCCAAGAAAATTCAAATTATCCACCTGAGAAATATAATCATTATAATTTTTCAGTCTAATATTCTGTAGAGTATCGATATTTTTAACATTATAAAGCATGAATTTAGTCTTCGATGCATTTAACTGCAACTTATTAGCTTTAAACCAATTGGCTACGTGTTTAAGTTCATTATTAGCTTTACAAATAAGATTATCGAGATTAGTGTCTGAAAGAAAAATATTTGTATCGTCCGCATAAAGTATCATTGAAAGGGCTTTGGATACGTTTATTAAATCGTTTACAAATACAAGAAAGAGGAGTGGTCCTAAAATACTACCTTGGGGAACTCCTATTGAGACTGGCATTAAATTCGAAGTAGTGTTTTTATACTGGACACACTGTTTTATATTCTGAAGGTAACTACCGAACCATTTATGGGCAACACCCCTAATACCATACTTAGCGAGCTTATACAAAATAATACTATGGCCAATCGAGTCGAAAGCTTTGCTCAAGTCTACATACACGCCCAAGGCTATTTTCTTTTCATTGCACAAGGAATTGAGCATTTCTGTTGCATATAAAAGTGCTAATTCAGTAGAGTGTTTTGGTCGAAAACCGAACTGTTGTTTGGCGATTAACTGTTGAGAGATTAAATGATTATAAAGTCGAGTGTACACAATTCTTTCAAGGATTTTCGAAAAAGTGGGGAGGAGGGATATGGGTCGGTAGTTGCCAAGAACATTGATATCACCATTTTTGGGAATGGGTATGACTTTACTTATTTTCATAGAATCTGGGATAAATTACAAATAAATTACAAATGTATGAAAAGGGAAGAGAAACGAATGAAATTATTTTTTTTATAAAGTTCGAACTGATACCGTCTATCCCCGTAGACATACTTTGTTTCATGTTTTTAGTGACACTCACAATTTCATTTTCGTTAGTTGGGAACATAAATAAAGATTTAACATTACTGGTTGATAAAAAAGACGTGAAGTGTTTATCCGTATTTCCAACATTTGCTGAAATTGTGTTTCCAATGTCACTAAAATATGTATTAAAACTTTCGGCAATTTCCTTTTCATCAAATATCTTCTAGTCATTTTTTATAACGTACGAGGGTAGAACTTTAGAAGTATTTTTGCCTAATAACTGATTTAAAACATTCCACGTCTTTTTTAGATCCTGTTTATTCAATTCTAATTTTCGAGTATAATATATTTTTTTCGAAGAACGTATAATACAATTCAACTTATTGCGGTATCGAATATATTTGTTTGTATCAACTTGATCATTAGAGTTTAAATGCTTCTTATAAAGTCTTTGCCGTGTAGACATAGAGCGTAAAATACCAGCAGTTATCCAAGGTTTTCTCGCAACTTTCTTTTTCTTTTTACTAGTCTTTATCACAGAATGTTTCTTACGAATATTATTTAAAATGTTTATAAAATTATCATATGCTCTATTTACATCAGTTTCACAAAGTACAGCATTAAAATCGGTAAATTTCAACTCATCAATAAAAGATGGCATATTCAATTGGGAAGTTACGAGAGGAGTTTCGTGAACAGGCTGTTCCGAATGAATACTATCTTGTATAATTTCAAAAATTGGAAAGTGGTCAGATATATCCGTGTACAATATTCCAGGTACCATGGGTTTATCGAAAACATTAGTAAAAATATTGTCTATACAAGTGCAAAAATGATTCGTTACTCGTGTGGGCTTAGTTATGGTGTGTCTAAAACAGAAAGAATAGAGCATATCAAGAAATTTACTCGTACCAGTATGACTATTATATTTAAGGAGATCAAAATTAAAGTCACCAAGTAAGTAGCAGGGTTTATATTCTCTAGCAATTTGACTTAGGCATGTTTGCATTAAGTATATAAATTCATCTAATCCAGTGTTGGGTGCTTTGTATATCACACCAATAATAATATTTTTACTTGTTGCTGAATGATGACTGATGATGGCGATGATGGTGATGATGCTGATGATGATAATGATGGTGATGATGATGATGGCGATGATGGTGAATGGTGATGATGATGATGATGATCATCATCATCATCATCATAATGGTGTTGATGATCATAATGGTGGTGGTGGTGGTAATTAAATACACTATGTTTTTAGTGATGGAGGTTGTTCATGGTTGCCATAGCAATGATGATGATGATAATGTTGGTGGTGCATGGGGAAGATTTTTTTTTTTTTGCGCAGCCCTTTCCGAAAGAAATGAAACCGGGACTTAAAGTAGCATTTTTCAGCATATTATATTTTAAAAAAAAATCATATAAAAAAGTGCTTACCGGGTAGTCAAAAATTATATATATTCAGGACTCATGCATAGCTAGCAGGGTTACTGTGAACATGAATATCTTTACCTAGGCTAAATATATGTTAACTCAGCCTTACTTCTCAATATAACTAAGATATTCCCTCAAATGTTCTATTTCTACCCAGTTGAATATCACTCGTGCTGATGCTGACCGCTTCGTTGTGACAATATAGGGCGTGGTGGGATCTGATTTCACTGGAGATATCGCCATCGATGACATCACAATCAACACTGGATACTGCCCACAAGGTTAGTACAATCATTATATTTAATCTTATTTGCTTTAATTGTATTCACTACACATATTGAAAGCTCCACAGACAAGAAAACTACCTCCAAATTGTGTTTTATACTGTATCTAAGGTAGATGTTCATGAAGATTACTAGTTAATAAAAACATATTTTCCTTGCACGTGGGAAAACCCAGTAAAATAAAAAAATCAACTTGGAAATTCACTTTAGGAACCCCCGTAAAAAAATTGAGTTCTGGCAAAGAAAAATGACGTCATCTTTGTGACATAAGGACAATCGCAGTAGACGTACACGCTGAGTACAGACGCACGTTAAAAGAGAGATATTATTTCGATTTTTTAATATTTTGTTTATGTTGCAAACATTTGTTTAAGTTTATATCATGGAGGATCCACACTCAGATGTGTTGCTGCATCCTACTACAATGCATTTATTATGCATTTCAGTTAAGCCTCAATTTCCAAGTAAATACGAGTTTGTTTTACTAGCGAGTCAAAGACTCAAACTTTGAACTCCATGTTGTAGTCCTCATGTGACACCATGACCCGATGGGCAAGTACACACGTGCACGCTCCGCTATAAATAACTGTTTTAGGAGTATGGAACGCTGATGCGAAAAAAAGTCAAAAAGTTGCATGAAACTTACCTTTTTTGCCCAACTCTGGGATTTTTTTTGAAAAAAGAGGGTGGTATATCAATAAAGGCATATATATTTAAAGCTACGAAACTATACCTTTAAGCAAGGAAGTTGAGGTATTCCACCTTTCTGTGTTTTGTTTCATTCATGACAAACTTGTTAAAATCATAAAGTTGAAAAAGACTTATTTAGGCTTATTTATTAATGCCACTGTCCAAATTGATCCTACCTAAAATGTACGTGAGAGGCGAGATTCACCATAAATAACACGATAATTTAACTTTCCTTGGGTATTGTAACGATGAATATCAATATTTCTATCAAAGAATGAATGGAAATTTGTAAGTAATAAATCATTAAAATATTAATACGTAAATAAACCGCCATTATAATTATAAAGTGCATGTACAGGCAGCATTTTCAATTTGTTACATAGAGGGGCAGTATGTGCTCTAAAACTAGATTTAGATATTATACGTACAGAACGTTTTGTAATGTTAATATTCTATTTAATAAATAATTATTTAAATATTTCTAGTCAGACTATGTTTATGGATATTTCAGCCATTTCTGAACCGATATTGATCAAATAACGTTTATTCTGTCATTAAAATATTTTCATCTCACAAAGAATTATTTTATGTCGCGCCCTCTCTACCAGAAGTCAACTATCCCTCAACGAGTTAAGCAGAAAAACAAGAAAACCATACAAACACGATATTTCTCTTTTTGTATTTTGAATTAAGCATATAAAATAGTAAAAGCAATGTGTGGCAATCTCATTTCCCTACCAAAATATAACAGTAAATTACACAACCATAACACTGTTATTAGACTACACCAGTTTGGATTGTGCTCATTTTTTAAACTTTCGACTTAAAATGTTCACAACGGGTCCGTATCGCGATGCAAATTTCGATCCTTTTTATATTTTGCCGTGTGGACATTTCAAAAATATTTGTGATGAGGATCGTGCTAAATATCGGGCAATTCTTTTCAAAAATATCGAGATAATTTGGGAATTATTGCGATTTTCTGCCGCGCGCGCGCGTCTTGTGTGAATGGTCAACCAAAGATACAAAGATTGTAAGAATAGGCTCGTTCTCACTGGCGCAAATAATAAAGTTTACATCGCAATCACGATAAGTTCTGCGATTTATCAGAAATCATCACGATTATTTGGATTTATCGTGATTATTTGGCACGCGCTGCGTGTGTGAACGACCGACAGAAAAATAATTGCGAAATTCTGATCGCGATGTAAATCGCGCTAATTAAGCCAGTGAGAACAGGCCTAATAATGTTATCAAATCATGCAAAGCGCTTCAATCATTTTCTACGCTTGCGGTATTTTTTGTAATTAATGTATCTCACATTGGACATTTCGAATTAATATGAAAAGTGCTTGGGTAACATTACTCTAATAAAAGAGAAAGGCAATTTACAGATGTAAATAGTTATAGACCGATTTCGGAAGTGCATTGACTAAAATATTGTATTGATAAGGAAATATTATTTCCGAACACAATATCAACAAGGGCATTCTCAAACTTGAACAAATATAAATAAAGCTATTGATAATACAACATTTGCAATATCTGTTTTTATATAATTATTTGACTAAGACGTTTGATGTTTGATTGACCTCTTTGTATTATTATATAAACGATATTATTATGATATTTGCACCAAACTTCTTGAATCAATAAGAAGTTATCTTACAGACCGTAAACAATTAACATCAATAAAAGGAATACAGGCCCAAGTTTAACAATCATATTATGTGGAGAACCGCAACGGGCTATAATACATTTCGTTCATTGTTTATTTATATAAATGATTTACCACATTCAACTCCAGATTTAAGTTACATATATATTTTATGCGGATGACACTAGTGTTTAATGAAATGATGTCTAAAGTGTTGATGCATAATAATGATAATGTTCAATTAGAGAAAACGAACATCACTGGATCCAAGGGAACCGGACAATGTACTGAGAACATGGACATCAATCCTATTATGATTTTTTAAGAGGTATTTTACAATCCTATTATGATGCTCTTTCGTGTAATAGGGTTGTATATCCTCTCAACATTGCTAACTATGAGAAATTAAAAAAAAAACTCCTTTTCTAAATACAAAAGTGGTCCTAACCTTTTTTTGGAAACCAACTCTTCATTCTGAAGAGCTCGTTTCCAAAAGAGGTTAGGTCTATTTTCCATCAAAATTTATTTTTAGCTTAATCTATAGATAGTGAGCAGGTCTATTCGGTAAAGCTAACAGAAAACTCAAATTCATACTGGAAAGTTGTTAAAATTGAATATGAAAATCAGTTTGTTTTTTCAAAAGAGTTTAACAAAAAAATGTCAATGCTCAAAACCCCTTGTCAAAGCTCGAAAAGCATTTTCAATGCAGTTTGTATAGCTTCTGACTAATCGAGCACTGAAAAGGGTTTCATGGGAACGCCCACCATTCACAGTTCTTCGTGGCTTGATGGTCTGATCACCGGTCTAACAATCCGGAGGTCTTTGGGTTCGATTCCCGGCGAAGCCTATTTTTCTTTGCTCATTCTCAATCATTTAAATATTTCTAGTAAGTTTCCTCTGAGTTTGAATTCAATTAATAAAAAAGCTGTATCACTTCGCGTGATCCTGCGCTTTTCTCTATAGAAGTTGATTTAATTACCTTTGGGATTGGCCCAGTTTGTATAGCTTCTGACTAATCGAGCATTGAAAAGGGATTCATGGGAACGCCCGCCATTCAAAAGTCTTCGTGGCTTGATGGTTTGAGCACCGGTCTACCAATCCGGATGTCTCGGGTTCGATTCCCGGCCAAGCCTATTTTTCTTTGCTCATTTTCAATCACTTAAATATTTCTAGTCATTTTCCTCTATGTTTGAACTTTATATTCTATTTTTCTTACATTATGTTTGTATTATCATTCAATAGACGAAATGTAACATACAAGCTTACCTTGCGCAAGATAGGTGGTCAAAGTGAGAAGCATCACGAGTTTCAGTTGTGGCGTCATTTTCACTACAACTCGCTGACACGAAGGAACGATGGCTTCAGTTATAATTACGACTGAGAACAAAAGACTGCTAAAATGTCCTCTTTATCTGGAAAGTATGTTTGTATGGTTTTCTCACAAGCGCGGGCTTTCACAGAATGATTAGACTGCAAGCATGATTCGCAGATTGGAACATTTAGTTCCTCGTTCCATTTTACCCAATAAGAATACTTGGTTCAAGTCACGTGGTCATTTAGTTTGTAAAACGCCCATGCTAAACCCTCTCCATGCCGTAAAGTATGGCTCGCCAATTATGATTGTTACCGACACACGCCTAAAAGCTTAAAAGGACGGAATTACAGTGTAAATAAAATATGCGCGACCTGGAACCGGTAAGGTGTCGCGATTAGCCAATCACAGGCCGCGTTCAGCGATCACGAACGAATCTGGGCCATAGTACGGTCGTATGCAACGATCTGACTTAAAGGGGCCCTGCAACCCAAATGCATGTTGACCTCTGTTCATCTGTAGTAGTGTACACATTCAACATTTGTAAACAGTTTGACCCAAATATGTTTTGTATATTTTTAAACATTTTATCATTTATTTGTCTTCATGTTGCTAAGCCCCACCTCCTAAAAAACCCTCCAGAGCAAATTATGTTGTTGACCTGCAGTGACATCATTTGTCAATCACTTAGGCTTAGGCACATTAGGCTAATCACAATAGCATCACACAGTGGAATAGAATACCAACTCACCCAACTTCAATTACAATAGCTGTTGCTATGTCAGAAGAAAAGCACTGTCTAAGCTATTGCATGGAGGTATGCACGGCATGCTTTTGTGTGGATGTTCTTTTTGTACTTTCATCTTTTGTTAATCTCATGGTAGCTGACCAGTGATTGACAAATGATGTCACTGCAGGTCAACAATAGAATTTGCTCTGGAGGGTTTTTTAGAAGGTGGGGCTTAGCAACATGAAGACAAATAAATGATAAAATGTTTAAAAATATGCAAAACATATTTGGGTCAAACCGTTTACAAAATATTGAATGTGTACACTAATACAGATGAACAGAGGTTAACATGCATTTGGGTTGCAGGGCCCCTTTAAGCGCTATAATTGTCTCGCAGTTTTCTGCAATAAGATTTTGATCAAAACTTGAGTCACTCCGAAATGGTCTAGAAAACTGCTTATAACTCAACTTTGGCTTTGTTTTAAGACTCCATAGTTTTACAGATGATAGATGAAAGGTTATAATTTCAGGAAAAGTAAAGTTCAACATTTTCATTGTTTAGCAAAACTTAAACATTTTGGCTCCTAAAACACAAATATATCTGGCGACTTCATGTGGGTTTGAGGAAACAGGGTTACAAATGAAAGTGTTATTTCCTTCCATATTTGTGCAAAGCGAAAAACCCCTCACTATTTGTTTTTGTTCAGATGAGGCGAAGCTATGCACCAATACAGAAATAATTGTTTTACATCAGGAATTGATTGTCCTTCAAAGGTTTCATGACATACAACTCAACTGCGTGGTGGCTTTGAATAACTTTGTATATGTATCATTGTACACAAAGTTACTGTTGGTACTAAGGATCACGGGGTAGGGCATCTTTTACAAATGATAGTACTTTTTTATATAGGATTTGAGACAATAATTTATCGGGTTCAGAATTTTCAATTTGTTAACAAATCAGTGTCTGGTAAATTATCCTGGCTGCCCGTCATTATTGGGTATATTGGCACCACTTCAAGAGGCTGGCGGACTAGAGTCCTGTAATGGTAGATACATTTGTGAAATCGAAGAGGAAAGTACCGATGTAAAGTACCCGCATAAACCTCTACGATTTCGAAAGGAAACTAAGCCCATCCTGGAAGCTTACCGTAACACACGTTTACAAACGTAGTATACCTCTGGCAATGAACCAATTTTACTGCAGTATATTAATACAATCATGCAATCTCAATCTCAATCTCAGTTGCGTACCCAGGATTTAAAGACTATATATGGGATCACGGAATAGTTAAAACCCACTGATACCTATAATCTGCATACCCTTTTATCTCTTGTGATATAGTGGGATACACAAGCCATAATACATAAACTAGGTTCCAAAAGAAACTTATCAACTTTTCAGAGCGACACATATTAAAATCCAAACGATAAACATTAATCATAATTGGGCATAGATTAGCTATAATACTCCTTAGCAAGCTCATCTTAGAAAAATCATGTTTGCTTTAGTCAACAAAGAATAAAATTAGGTGAAATCGCAAGAAGTAATTTTTCAAAAATCACAGAAACTGCTCGCCTTCCAGGCACAGAGCTCGGTCCGGACAATAGCCAGTTTATAGTGGTTACATAATCCACTTTGAAGTTGAATGAATATGCTATTGAAAGTTCTGAATAGACCACCTTTCGTGTAGGTTCGCAGCGGGCAATTTCTGTGATTTTTAAAAAGTGACATGTAGTGATTCAATCGTATTTTCTATTTTTTGGCAAAAGCAAACTTTACATTTTAAAAATATGCTTCATAAGGAGAGTCATGGCTTATCTATGTCAAAATTTGATACAATTTGATGATATGGATTTTAGTGAGCGTCGCTCTGAAAACGTGATAAGTTTCTTTTGGAACCCAGTTTATAAGCATTCAATTAAAGGGATATTTGAGTTTTGGTTAAGAGAGTACAGTTTTGGTCAAACTAAAATTTAGTATCAAAACATACACCATTACATTACAAACGAACAGTTCGAACTCCACTATTCTCGAAAGGAATACAGAATTACAGATTATATAGTAGAATGCCTGTAATCAATCCAAATGAGCTTTTCATACTCATGAGGGCGCTCTCTAGAAACTCTTTGGTTTTACCATTTGAAAAAAAAATGTGTGCATGTGATGTTTTGCTTAAAGGTAAAGTTGAGTATTGGTAATTTCCAAAGTGCCCCCCCCCCCCAAAAAAAAAAATAATAATAATAATATTAATTGTAATGGATTCGGTTGATTTCACTTCGATATGAAAGATCATCGAAAAAAAAACATGTGTAATAATAATAATTCCCATTAAAATTCTCTCATTGTTGTGAAATTTGCTTTTAAAAATTATATAAAAGTGGTTGACGCCCGGGTATCACTTTTTAGAGAACGGTAGAGTCGCTAGCGATCTAGGTCTTCCTGATAGAAAACTGAAACTAAATATTTGTGTGCACGCTAATTGTGCTTAAAACTATACATATGAAATGGTACTTACTAGCAATTCACTCTCCAATATGTGAACCAACTTTTAGGTGGATTAAGATTATGTTTTTTCCCTCCATTCCGCAAAAAATCAGTGATATATGCGCCTCATGGACTAGTTCTATGCGTGTGTTAGCACGAACGAAAGGCGAACGAACAGGGATTGCGGTACATACTATACACGTACTATCACCGTGCACTGCACTATACAGTCCCGTATTACGACCTAGAACGCTAGTGCTTCGCGTATAGTTAAATTTGACACTTCGAAATGTGACGGCTCTTTTGAATGATAACAGGGGTTTTACTTTGTCGTTTGTAATTGTGTATACTTTTCAAGCATGGTGAAGTAATAACTAATAGTTGGTACCGTAATCGTGCAGATTTTGGTTACTAAACCAATACTCAACTTTATCTTTAACCGTTATAAGGCCGTTGGGCAATAATGCCCGATAATCGCTCACTTTCGTGATTGGTGTACAAAACATATGGAAATATCATTTTTCGTAAAATGAGGTGTATCTTTAGTTATTTGGCGTTGTTTACATGTTATATGTTGGTTTTGGGATTCAAAATAGTTAAATTATAGTTAGAAATAAAACAAACAACAACAAAATAAAATACATAAGTTAAAAAAACAAAGAAATACATAAGAAAATAACAAAACAATAGAAAACATAAGGAAGAACCAGGATCTTCAAAAGAAATTTGTCGTATTATCATTCCAAATGCTCTAATAAATATATGTAGTGAAAACCAGAGTTAGATTATGAAAAATATATGATTTATGGGTAAAAATATGAATTTCATGACTTATTTGCATAAATTACCATAAATATGCCAATTCATTAAATGTTTTAATTTTTTTTAAATAACCATTGTATTCTATACACTTCACTTATCATGCGTGCAACATTTTATGGCGATCGTCCGCTCCGCGGCAGAGATCTTAGAGGGGCCATAATGCCCCCCCCCCCCCTTTCCCGGCACGCTTAAGACCTCAAATAGCCCGGCCTTTTTAGGGTTAAATAGTGATTAGATGGACAAATAATCAACAACCATTTTATACATTTTCGAAAGGAGGAAGCATTTTCTTACAAGGTTGGTTAAAAATAATCGAATAATTGTGTGCCCACAATGTTTCCAAATAGATATTGTAGCTATTTCTGAACTGATTTTGATCAAATAAGGTTTATTATGTCATTACAAATGTATGGACTGACACCTGTTGATTTCAGGCGCAGGAGGTGCTGAGGATATGTAGAAAGCTCGTGTCTCAATTTTGGGTTACTTGACTCATTACTTGTGATATTTTGACTTCCATTTGAGGCTCTCAGTTTCATTCTACCTTTTCAATTGTATATTATTTCGAACCCAGTTTGATATTGGATATTTTATGGTTTTGATCTACATGAGCTCCTTTGGGTACCCTTATTTCGTATTATCCCCTGTATATTATATTGCATTCGCATTATGCTATTACGTTCTTCTCATAATTTGTATTGTAAGCACATTGTTATTCATGCTATCAATCAATCAATCAATCAATCAATCAATCAATCAATCAATGAAATAATCAATCAATCAATCGATCAATCAATCAATCAATCAATCAATCAATCAATCAATCAGTCAATCAGTCAATCAGTCAATCAATCAATCAATCAATCAATCAATCAATTTATCCATCCATCCATCCATCCATCCATCCATCCATCCATCAATCAATCAATCAATCAATCAATCAATCGATCGATCAATCAATCAATCAATCAATCAGTCAATCAGTCAATCAGTCAATCAATCAATCAATCAACCAATCAATCAATCAATCAATCAATCAATCAATCCATCCATCCATCCATCCATCAATCAATCAATCAATCAATCAATCAATCAATCAATCAATCAATCAATCAATCAATCAATCAATCAATCAATCAATCAATCAATCAATCAATCAATCAATCAATCAGTCCATCAATATAAATAATATAAATCATATATCAATAACATTATTCACACTCAATACAGGTAGATTACTTCCTCAAGTAAATTATGCTCACAATTTGTTTAATAAAGAAAACACAAATACATAATACACTTTTCGACTATAAATTACATTTATGAAATAAAAACATGGTAAGAAACCTACAACTGACAATTAAAATGTTTGCCGTGTAATATTATGCATGAACATGTACACAGTCTTATTGAGAATTGCTATTTCACTCGGGCCAACTATAATCATATTTGGGCAAAAATTATTTCAGTACATCGTTTTCGGGCTACTAAACGGTTATATTTTGTTGGTATGTTCTTTGAACATTATGTATATCCGGTGAAAGGGGGAGGGAGTTGTTCAGCAAGAGTCCTTATTGGTCAGTCATAACTTACGGTATGGAGAGGGGCGTTCTACAAACTTAATGGGAGGGAGTTGTTCAGCAAGAGTCCTTATTGGTCTGTCATAACTTACGGTATGGAGAGGGGCGTTCTACAAACTAAATGGCCACGTGACTTAAACCAAGCATTCTTATTGGTCAATTTCTCTGTGTCAAAAGGAACGAGGAGCTCAAAATACCAATCTGCGAATCATGCTTGCCGTTTAATCATTTTGTTCAAGCCGGTGCTTGTGAGAAGACCATAGAAACAGACGTTCCAGAAAAAGAAAAAGTTTAGCAGTTTTGTTTTCTTATTTCCAATTTTATCTGAAACGTTTGTTCCTTTGTGTTAGCGACTTGGTGGTGAAAATGACGCCACAACTAAGATTCGTGATGCTTATCACAGTATCCACCTTTCTTGTGCAAGGTAAGCTTGTTTAGTAAATTTCGTCTATCGAATCCCAATCACAAAAAAATGTTAAAGATAAATACATTTGTAAAACAAAATACAAGTAGGAACACATCATCATAATACTAACACATCATTTGACAGTCAATATGACAGTTTATTGACAATGTCAATACATCTTTTCGAAAAAAGTCTTTTAAAATTATAACGTTTTACAGTTATTCCAAATGGTAATAAAATGATAAATATTGAAGATCGGTAACTAAAGTGCGATTGAACGAAATATTTATATTTTAGAACGTCTTGTATTTTAAACTCAAATCAAAAATGCATTTCCATAATCATTTTACAAAATAACGGGATTATTAACAGATTTTTCGTTCATTTTGCAAAAGCACAAACTAGCTCTTGAATATTCATAAACATGTTACAAATTACTGGAAATGATGTGGTTTAACAGTATAAATAAACTAGGTTTTTTAACAGGTTTACCCGTTTTGTTTTTTTCACAGACCTGAGTAGTAAAAGAAACTACCTGTGTTGTTAGCATAGGCCTAGGTCTACTTGATTTGTTCTGTTTTTTATGAGATAAATTGTCGCTTTTTGACAGGAAAATTGTCGCAGTAAATTAAAACAGAACCATGCGAACATTTTGTACACAAACAGGAAATATTGCAGGTAGTACGAAAAACCCGTTTTAGAATGTAGATAATTGTAAATAAAAGATAATTTCCATAAACTACCAACATTTCAGGATAAGTTTTGTAAAATTGATAAAAACGCGAAAATTTGTAATTTTAAGGGCAAACACCCCCGTAACTTTACAGTTATTGTTTTTGTTATTAGAAAGTATTGTAATTTTACACAATCGTTTGCGTATTTTCACAAGCCTGTCTTGAAAATGTATAGGCCGACTTGTAATCATACATTACGGAATCTTTAAATTACTGGAAATTGTATGGTTTAACGGCATATTTGTATTTAGTGTTTACCAAAAAAATATAGGTTTTCAACAGACCGGGGTAGTAAAACACATCCTGTGTTGTTAGGATACATAGTTTGTTTGTTTATAGAAGAAATTGTTGTTTTTTAATAGGAAAATGTTCGTCAAAAATCAGAGGCTTGCGAACGTTGTGTAAAATACTGTGCCAGTCGTACGTAGTACAGGAAACCCGTTTATTAACAGTTATGAATGTAGGTAATTGTAATTTTATAGATTTTGTTTACAGTTGATTAGGCAAATTTGATTTGTTGGTTTGTAAACTGAATTTAAGGGATAACACGGGCGATTTGTTTAACAACCATATTGCGTATTTGTTTCAATTGATACATTCGCTAAATTGTTGTATTGGAAGCAAAACCCCTACAATGATGCAATCAATAATGGGAGATGATAAGTATATACAAATTTCATAACCATCTGAGGAAAAATATGTTTGCTTATATCGATTTCTATATTTATTGCGATATTATTATATACATGTTGATTCCAATAACGCTTCATCCAAATGTACCCCTTAAAGGTAACGTTGACTTTGAGTATGGAGGGCGCTACACAAAAATATAATTTTGTTGTGAGATAATACGAAATAATGATTGTCAAACTTGACTGAGCACACAATTTGAATTGATCAAAATCGGTTCTGACATGACTGAAGTATAAACATAGCCATGTGTTATTATTAATGATTTTTAACCAGCCGTTAAACAAAATTATAAATTTAAAAAAGTATATTTGAACAGTTGTTGCTCCACAAAGCATCACATGCACAATGTTGTATTTTAAGTGGTTGAAGCCGGTGAGCGCTAAGAGAGAGCCCTCTTGAGTTTTAACGGCTGTTTTTTCTCTCCTTTTACTAAGTTGTCCGTATCGTTTTCTTCCCTTCGAGCATGGTCAAGTTAAAACTATTTGTTTTTAATTTAATGGTGCAGGTTTCGGGAAATAAAATTCACTTTGACTAAAAATGTACTCTCTTTACCAAAACTCAACTATCCCTCTATCCCTATATCATTTAACAATATTTATGCCAAATATTTTAAAGGCATATATGCGTGGGTTAGAATGGGAAGTCAGCAAATTCCAACTCGTACTCCACCGTAATCTCTGGAGGTAAACTCACGATGTGTGTTGGATCGATCGAAGAGCGGTGCTTCTTATGAAATTGCATGCAGCACACAGCTGGTATCTAAAATACCAAGCGAATTGCTCGAGCTATCACCTAAGCCCTGTGGCAATCGCTGATAAGATCAAAAAGCGGCACTGTGAAGTCGGTGCGGTTAAGTGTGTTACGTAAAAGTTTCGCTCGAAACATCTCAGATGGAATTCCATTCGACTAGTACACGTACAAATATTCCGAACGCTATTCAGGCCTTCGTGAAGTGGGACAGTTTGCGATCGCTACTTATAACTGAGCCAATGTGGATTACGTACCGTGCGTAAACGTGCGCAGTATGGATCCACGCGTCGAATATACCGGTCCGAGTTCCCTTTAAACATACGATGAATCCTAATAAAGTTCACATTTAAATTGTGACAACTATAATATAAACTCCTAAAATATACATGAATTAAATGGATTAAATTTGAGGGGGAAAATTATCTTGAAATTTTAAAAAATGTACCTAAACGTAAATTGTCGGCAAGTTTTGAATATGTATAATATTTTCTAGCACAGTTGTTCTCCAGCTACAGAACATTTGTCACAGTTACAATGGAAACCAATAGAAGACGTTCGGAGCAATAATGTAAATCATTTCGCATTCGTTAGTTGGGAGTTTACTTCGCACTAATTCGTTTTGGGTTATTGCTTGAATACTGGCTGGGTGATACGCGTATAACGGTTGTATTTCTAATCGAGCACGAACTTATTGTGAACAGTTGAAGTCGAGTTCACAAATTATAGGAAAATTAATACATGAGCACAGTTCTTAATGGACTGTGTAATCTTTTGGACAAAGTTTAATGGTTGTCTGGTTTCATGATCTGTTTCAGCAGAAAATGAGAATGCCGCAAATTGTTCTACAATTGTATATATATTCAATTAAAAATGTGAAAAAGGAAATTTCCTGTTTGCCTGCTTTAGCCATCAAGTACAAACACGATGTTATAGTTCTATCTTAATATCCAGAACAACAACAAACTAGAAAATATAGAATCGTTTTATTAAGTATAATTATAAGTTAAGCAGGAAGAGGATCGCCCTTTTTTCATTTTTATGTCAAACACGAAAACAAAATTTCCAGGGGTATATCTCTACTCAACGTTCAGAGTGTAAACAAACCAGCTACCCAGGGTAAATACAACGTTCTTATTCAACATTTATAATTTAACAGGTAGCGCACAGCAGTGCTACAGGTGCAAAGTGTTTAGCTCCAATTTGTCTCCAAACGTAACCCTCCCTGGGTATAGGGCGTGCTCCGCAGAAGACATTGTGGACTGCTCTGATTTAGGCGGATGCACCAGGGCCGAGTTAATTTTCTATTACACATCGACTACACGTAAGTTGTTCCCGTTAAATATACTATGACATTATGCACTTGCATGTTGACTTCTGTTACGCGTTAGAGTTCACATGAAATATTAGTCAACTGTTTGAACTCAATACATGCAATATGTTTGCTATATTTGAAGAGCTTAGTTCCAAAACGCGCTAAATCCATTTTGCATAATTATAAATATCGGTTATCTAGAAACCTAGATTTCAGGACAACTTAGACAATGACAATTGAGTATAAAATGTTACATGTTCATAAAATTATGTCACATGTTCATATTCCAGTGGCATATGCATGTATACAAAGTGGGACAAGGAAACCGGCTTTTCTCCAAAGTTGAAAAGTTCGATTTAGAGCCTTTTTGTAATAAGTTCATCGTCGTGGACTGTTTAACTTGTATTGTATATTTCTATATTTGTATGATATACATTTGTTTTTCTTCATTTATTCATAATGTGTAATTGTTTAATTGTCTGTAATTGGGCCTCACATACAAGCACATGCTACTTCTACGAGGTCCCGGCTAAAAATATGATTGTTGATTTTGTATTGTTTTATTTTGCCGAAAAAACCGAATCTTAATCTGAATATGAATATTGTAGCAAAACAAGTTCTTAATTCTGATAATCCCTGAATATTAAACAGTCTACATTGTGAGTTTCTCCTCGAGACAGCATCAGACAATGACTCCTCAGTAATTTTTTTTTTTTAATTCAAGTTGTGGAAATAAAATGAATTTGAAATTTGAAATATGAACAATGAACAATTAAGACAAATTATTATTAATATTAGTTGATTGACACAAATATATTAAGGTCAACCACTTACAAACAGTTGTGTACACGGATACAGATAAAATACATAAAAGATCAACATGCATTTAAGTTGAATTCCATGAACCATCAATGCCTGAATAACTGTCATTTGTTCAAAGTTTTACCAATCATAACTCTTATTCCAATTTTAATTCTGAAAACTATATTTTTGGTATAGGGATTTAATGTCATTCTATAGTGAAGTGGATATTTTATTCGCTGCACACAAGAGATGTTTGAGATTTTCTCTGCTTACTGTGATATATCGCAGTTGCGATCGATAAGAGTATCGTTAAGTAATATCGTTATTGAAACTGCGCTGCCAGAATAATTGACAAGTTATATTACAAATAATTCCCTGGCGATGTAGAAATACTTTCAGGATCACAGACTTGTTTTGCATGTTCATTAAGGATATGTATTTGATGTAAGATATATATATCTCTCTCTGGTGGTACCTATTCAATATAGAGTTAATTTATAACTCTATAAAACAAATAAAGGGTACCATCACCCAAAAATAATATTCTTGTGAAAAAGGTAGCATCTGTAGTATTTAATTTCTTGAACAAGTGCACAAAAATATGTTTCCAGAACAAATATATAATCAGAAAACGCATCACAATTCTAAAGCATTCGTGCATGCGGTCTGAACTGCGAAGACTAATGCGTGCTGAATTGTCCTACGTGACACACGCTAGCTACGTTACCCGCGTATAAATAACAACGGCATAAGCGGATACTAAACAAAATAACAAAACCTTGCATAAACTGACTACATGTAATTACATATTCTTCATTTTTTGGATATTTTTCCGTGACATACCTTTACAAATGTCGGCTTCACAATACCTATACCAGAATAAGTACAATATTGTTGTAATATTATGCCAAATCAGTTAAATTCTTTTATTGACCGATATATAGTTTGATGGAGGGACGCATTCATTTTTCATTCTTGGAATCCAAATTACAGAGCTGTTCGATATGATTTGATATGTGTGTGTGTGCTACATTCAGCCCCATCCGTCAACTGGACACTGTTCAGACGTTTCGTAAAAGAAGAATTGTCCCTTTAATCAGTCAGGACCACTTTCGCATAACATTAACGGCCAAAATAGCGGTAAAGCACTATTCCGCGATTATCACACGATACAATTGAATTACATTTATTTTCGCCCAATGTTCAAGGCAGATAATCTTAATAGTAAACGTATAGCATCATTCATAATTGAACTAATAGTGTATAGTTTCCCTAAATTATCTGGCCTGTACATTTTAAGTAAACCTTGCTCGATTAAGGTTTTCTTCTTCAAATAAACGGTTGATTCGTGCATAGACTTACGCGACAGCTGTTTGATGCTGTATGAACTGGTACATGTCGTGCGAAATAACGGGTAGGGTTCGTTATTCCGAAGGTTCGTTATTCCGAAGGTTCGTTATTCCGAACACGCAAATTTCCTATACCTGAGTGTTCGTTAATCCGAAAATGAAATAGGGTTCGTTAATCCGAACATTTGTTGCATTATTCCGAAGGTTCGTTATTCCGAAGGTTCGTTATTCCGAAGGTTCGTTATTCCGAAGGTTCGCTATTCCTAAAATGAAATCGGGTTCGTTATTCCGAAGGTTCGTTATTCCGAAGGTCCGTTATTCCGAGGGTTCGTTATTCCGAAGGTTCGCTATTCCTAAAATGAAATCGGGTTCGTTAATCCGAAAATGAATTTGGGTTTGTTATAATGCTATAATTTCATATAAAGAGATAAAATAAACTTAAATGTTTGATTGGTCTGGCCAAGGGAGGGAAAGGGGGAGGGATATGCTTAATGCAGGCTGTAAATTAAATAAACAAAACACAAACTATAGTATTATAACAAGCCCGATATAATTTTCGGAATAACGAACCCGATTTTATTTTCGGATCAACGAACCTTCGGAATAACGAACCTTCGGAATAACGAACCTTCGGAATAACGAACCCGATTTTATTTTCGGATAAACGAACCTTCGGAATAACGAACCTTCGGAATAACGAACCTTCGGAATAACGAACCTTCGGAATAACGAACCTTCGGAATAACGAACCTTCGGAATAACTGAACCTTCGGAATAACGAACCTTCGGAATAACGGACTGTAACCGAAATAACGAGAGAAAATGAGAGGGCGTTTGAGAGAGGCAAATAGTTCGGCAAGATAAGAGAACTGCAAGGTACATTTAGCACGCGAAAGGCGAGAATGCTGGCGGACAGAAAGCTGCATATAAGTGAAAAACTGCTGAACAGAATTTGTATTAAATTTTGTTCGATCACTGATATTATATAACACCTTAGAATGTTCTCGAGTTGTGATTGGTTGAAATCCGGTCACATGATATTCAGAAAAATTATCTAATGCACTGATTAATTTATCAGACCGTGTACAAGTCGACTAATACCAAAGGCGCTTAATGTAAAGACCGACCACTGTACAATTATCCTGTACAAAGTGAATGAGCAGAGCGCGATGTACAAAATTATCACGCACTTTGATACGCAGCAAAGACTGTAGAATTACAAGACAGCTCACTAGCGGTCGCGCAGCGATGTCCCTTCTTCTTCTTCTTCTTCTTGTATAGTCTGCCTCCTTCAACTTGAAGATTCTTGCAAACTTTGTGTGTGTGTGTGTATACGCGACGTGCATAGTTCATATTCTTACTTGCAAGTCCAAACTCATTTATAAACAAAAACAAATAAAATAAATAAAACAAAATTAACGTATATATATACAAGTTCAGAAAGGACTGTATTCAGGACCCTTCAAACAGAATGAAGATTCAAATCGAGATAAAGAGAAAGTTGGGTACACCTAGAGGTTTAGGTACAGTACTGAATCTTGTTCATTTTAATTAATGAAAAAACATTTACAAATTATTGTCGATGAGCTTTTTTTGAAAAAATATTCCCTTTTTTTAGTATTAATTGAAACAAAAGTAAGGATCAGAACGTACTTACTTAAACTCGGCAAATTCAGGCTAGTATGATGATTGAACATCAGCTTATCTCCAAGTTGGGTACACCTGGGGGACACATTGTTTTGCTTATTTAATTTTGTCTTTATTTAGTTAAAAATATTTAAAAATTATTGTCGATCGCGTTTTTTCGTTTAGAATTATAGCTGTGAGAAATATATTTTTTGAAATTTAAAGATCTTACCGTGTAGAGAAAAAAATGGCAATGGCTACTCGCGTATTTTAATGTTAACGCGCGCTCAGTCCGCGCACTGTCTTTATTCAATTCTTTATTATTGTACGCGCATCCAAGTGCGCAAAACAAATTTCACGCGCGATATGCAAATTTGGGGTCATCAAACTTTATCACGTGTTCTTGAAGTTATTTTTAGTCAGGCCAAGTAAACATTGTTGTTGTGACGACATAATGAAAAGTCTGCGTATCAAAGTGCGTGATAATTTTGTACCTCGCGCTCTGCCCATTCACTTTGTACAGGATAACTGTACAGTGGTCGGTCTTTCCATTAAGCGTCTTTTTACGCAGGCTATTCATTATGACATCACAATAACAATGTTTACTTCGCCTGACTAAAAATAACTTCAAGAACACGTGATAAAGTTTGATAACCCCAAATTTGCATATCGCGCGTGAAATTTGTTTTGCGCACTTTGATGCGCGTACAATAATAAAGAATTAAATAAAGACAGTGCGCGGACTCGAGCGCGCGTTAACATTAAAATACGCGAGTAGCCATTGCCATTTTTTCTCTACACGGTTAGATCTGTAAATTTCAAAAAATATATTTTTCACAGCTATAATTCTAAACGTAAAAACGCAATCGACAAAAAAAATTTAATATTTTTAACTAAACAAAGACAAAATTAAATATGTAAAACAACGTGTCCCCCCAGGTGTACCCAACTTGGAGATAAGCTGATGTTCAATCGTAATACTAGCCTGAATTTGCCGAGTTTAAGTAAGTACCTTCTGATCCTTACTTTTGTTTAAATTAATACTAACAAAGGGAACATTTGTTCCAAAAAAACTCATCAACAATAATTTTTAAATGTTTTTTCATTAATTAAAGTGAACAAGATTTAGTACTGTATCCAAACCTCTGGGTGTACCCAACTTTCTCCTTAGCTCGATTTGAATCTTCATTCTGTTTGAAGGAACATCGCTGTGCGACCGCCAGTGAGCTGTCTTGTAATTCTACAGTCTTTGCTAATACACGGCCAGTAACGTCACAAATTAAATGAATAATGAACTGGTTCACACTACACGTTATTGTACATTGCAATTCGTGCGGTTATTGATACATGGTATGCAGCGCTAGCGAGCTGCTATGCTCGCTCGTTGTGTGTATAATTGCGTTGCGAGAATAAACCCGTTTGTTTATTCAGTTGCCTATTCAACAAGCGCGTTAAGCGCGTAGTAATGTTTAGGCGCGCAATTTGTTATGATGTGAATCGAATTAATTGCGTTAAATACGCGTCGTGCATTACGCGTATACGTATATAAGGTACATAGAATCTAGCCGTCCTGGCTGTAGCTAGCTAGAATAGTGAATGGTGGGAAACCGCTATATTCACCATAGTGGAAAAGCGGAAGTGGTCCTGACTGTTTACGTCTTTTTAAATCTTTCCAGTCACGTAGGGCTATAATCCCGGGCAATTCAGCACGCATTAGTCTTCGCAGTTCAGACCGAATGCTTTAACGTCTTTTTAAATATTTCCAGTATACAATTTTGCCATTGTAACATTTCGTTTGCCTACGTTTACTTCTCCTCCGCAGTTGGTGAAGTCTGGGTCAACAGTGAATCACGTGAGTGTGGATTAGATATGGATAGGTGCGCTAAAAACCTTCACCCCCGAAGCGTCACTGATATAGGCAGAGATCTCATCTCCATACTGAATATCGTTTATCCGGACGTGCATGGACTGAGTTTCACTAGAGCAGAGAGCAGCTATTGCACCTGCACCGGTAATTTGTGCAACAACGCAAACATTGCGACCAACAATAGTACAGGCAACGACGCCAGTGTTACGAGCACCAGCGGGACGGGTATCGACACCAGTGTTACGAGCACCAGCGGGACGGGTATCGATGCCAGCGTTACGAGCACCAGCGGGACGGGTATCGACGCCAGTGTTACGAGCACAAGCGGAACGGGTATCGATGCCAGCGTAACGAGCAACAGCGCAACGGGTATCGACGCCAGCGTAACGAGCAATAGCGGTACGGAAAACGACGCCAGCGTTACGAGCAACAGCGTTACCGGTATCGACGCCAGTGTTACGAGCACAAGCGGAACGGGTATCGATGCCAGCGTAACGAGCAACAGCGGAATTGGCAATGACGTCAGCGTTACGAGCAACATCGAATCAGGCAACGACGCTAGCTTTACTAGCACCAGCGGAACGGGTATCGATGCCAGCGTAACGAGCACAAGCGGAACGGGTATCGACGCCAGTGTTACGAGCACAAGCGGAACGGGTATCGATGCCAGCGTAACGAGCAACAGCGCAACGGGTATCGACGCCAGCGTAACGAGCAACAGCGGTACGGAAAACGACGCCAGCGATACGAGCAACAGCGTTACCGGTATCGACGCCAGTGTTACGAGCACAAGCGGAACGGGTATCGATGCCAGCGTAACGAGCAACAGCGGTACGGAAAACGACGCCAGCGTTACGAGCAACAGCGTTACGGGTATCGACGCCAGTGTTACGAGCAACAGCGGAATGGGTAACGACGTCAGCGTTACGAGCAACAGCGGTACGGAAAACGACGCCAGCGTTACGATCAACAGCGGAATTGTCAATGACATCAGCGTTACGAGCAAACGCGTTACGGCCAACAGCGCTGCTTGCTTGCGAGCTCGGATCGTGTACTATCTTATCATTGCACTCGCGTCCGTCGTGTTCTCGCGACTCGCTTAAAGGGAGCAGCGTGTGGTGTCAGGTCACATTAAAGAATACCAAGTTATAAATTACACAAATCGATTTGACGTCCGGGCCCCGATTTATTGGAAATGAGCAAAACAAAAAAAAAATCATCGCCGGGAATTGAACCCGAGACCTCCGGATCGCAAGACCGGTGCAAAACCATCAAGCCACGCAAACTCTTAAATGGCGGATATTTGAATTTAATTAATACAAAAAGCTGTATCGCATCGCTCGATCCCACGCCTTTCTTTAGAAAAGTTGATTTAATTAACGATGGGTCTGACCCGGTGTACATAGCATCTGACTTATCGATCATATCGAGCAATTCAAGAGTCTTCGTGGCTCGATGGTTTGAGCATCGCTCTAGCAATCGGGAGGTCTGGGGTTCGATTCCCAGCGAAGCCTATTTTTCTTTGCTCATTGTGTTTGCTCATTTTAAATCATTAAAATTGAAGTAAGTTATAATACTGATACTATTTGGAAGTTCATTTTAGGAATAGCCCCTCTTTTGCCAGCCAAATTTCAAAAGTTGCGAGGTAATTGACTTATATGAAAGAGAATGTCATTTAATAGCATGCCTGAAAAATTAGTGCTTGAAATCTCTTTTTCGTGGAGTTATAGACCTAAAACTATTAAACCATCGTCAAACGGTTAAATGTGCATTTTACGTATTTTAACCCGGCGAGTAAGTTCGTACACGGATTTCACGGAGTGCCAGATCGCTATGCTCGTATTACTAACTGAATTTTGTCTTTATCCCTCGATGATATGTGGTAATATTTTGATCAACATAAGCCATTTGGCGACCTTTTAATCGATGGTTCACGAGACTTTGCGGGATTTCATGAGCAGCTAGCTATGCCGTTTAGCTACCGGTGACTTGAATGTGGAGAGAGTACCGTACTCCTGCCGTACCGGTTACATCCATAAATGAAGCGAACATAGTGGCTCTAAATATAAAAAATTAAAAATCACGATCATAAGGCCACCCGCTTGATCCATTGATTACGTTTAAGATTTATAGCCACCATACTTACGGACGTAACCGGTACGGCGCACCATCGATTAAAAGGTCACCAAATGGCTTAAATGTTGATCAAAATATTACCACAGACTATCGAGGGATAAGGAAAAAATGCAGTGAGTAATACGAGCTAATTTAGTAGAGTTTCAAGACAAATAAAGTGATGCAAACAAAAAAAGTAAAATATAGGTGTGCGAAACTGCATTAAGGCATGTGTGTTGTAATCGGATGGGTACACCACAGCAATGGCGGCGTCGATAGAGGGCCAATTACATGATGCCGTCGGATCGGTGTATAGGCCGCCATCTAATTCAAACTTATAGCTTATGATGGCAGTCACCTGCGTTTATGTGATTTATTTATTATTTCAAATTGATTGATTATTTTTGTATTCTGTATGTATACGTATTACTTGTTATTCTATTGTAAATACCGAAACATGATTTGAACAATTATGGTTATTTATTGTTTTGAAAATAAAAGCAGTAATAAAACAATCAACCACACACATAAACAAACAAACAAACAAACATCTCTAGGTATACTCAACTAATTATGATAATTCGTATTATGTTTCTGGATAAAAAAAAACATTTCTAAGATGTTTCGTTTCCCATTTTACATCGGTACTTTCCTCTTCGCTTTAATAAATGTATCTACCATTACAGGACTCTGATACAAATATACATAGCAACATTTATACCGCTTTTTATAAAGTTTCTGGTTAGATTGATATTGATTAATCGTTTTTATTCATATTGTGCGTAAGCAAATTCTAGCTTTATAAATATAGTTTGTTACGCTTGAGTGTTTGTAGTTGTGAAAGAAAGGATTACAATGCCTCACTTTGCCCAATATCGACAATACATTGATAGTTGTGATGAATCTCAATTATCAGAACATATATCGAAATTAATTTGTAGTGGACATTCCCATTCGTGTGTTTTCTAGATGAGTATGATCAGTTTATAAACAAAAATAGGTGCTGTGGTGATAAACTGTTGTGGGGATAAACGTTCCATTCCTATACGTCAGGTATAACTAACTAATTTAGTTTCACATGATCATGAACTCCTCTTTACTCGTAGACTGTGGAATATTTTCTTGTATTCGTATCAATTGCAAGAGTACTGTTAAACATATTGATTTCATAACATCTCTGTTAAATACTTGGAATTAATACACAGTTTTTCACAAAGGTATTTTAGACATGTTAGAAACGTGGCTGAACTACGATGATCCATTTTGTAAAACATTTATAGAAGGTTTTTTCACCTGACTTAGTAAATACAGTACATGCCGCTGCCATGCAATATTTGTGTATATAACAATGGCAATATTACATGGCAATTCAGCTGATACAGTTGTTAACTTTGTTGTCGGGAAAATCATGGAACGTGCCCTTCGGGTTTTAAATGCTATTTCGTGAAGAGAATAAGCCCCTCGACTTCGTCTCGGGACTATTTTCTTCGACTTCGTCTCGAGACCTATTTACTCTTCCCTAAATAGCATCTAAAATCCCTCGGGATGTAACATACCGTGATATTCCCTCCACCACCAGTTAACAACAGTGTAATAGAGTACAGAAGCCATGATGTCATTAAACACCTTTTTTAATTTTCAAATTTGGACTTCATTTTCAGAAAGAGCATAACAAATAATGTGCAAATACCGAATATCAAAGGTATAGGTTACGTAAAAGCTGAGATATGCCCATCCGAGTGAATTTTGCTTCAATGGGCAATCAGTGTTATAGTGCACGGGTTTTAAATTTATGGATGGACATATCTCAGCCAATACGTAACATATTCCTTTGATCTTCGGTATTTGGACATTATTTGTTATGCTCTTTCTGAAAGTGAAGTCCAAATTTTAAAATTCTACAAAAATCACACTTAACCACTATATGGCTTTGTTGGAAATAGTCACGAGGAAATACGAGGTGGAGGTGTGGCAATCTTTATTCCGCTAGATTCAGAATTTATACATACAGAAGAAATGGATTTTTATCAGATTTTGTTATGGAAGCATATTAATTTGTAGAAATTATATCATTTCATCAAAATGTTATTGCTAGTACTGTGTATACACCTCCCGGTCAATCTATTTAGTTATTTCAATAGTGTCTTACTTTACTACATATTACACAAAATTAATTCAGAATATACGGAAGTGTACTTGATGTGATATGTAAATATTGATATATTGAATGCATTTTCCACTTCAAGTGTTATGGTTAATCTATGTTTCCTGTGATTCATAAATAGTATGACCCGGATCACTCCGTATACATGTACATTGCTTGAAAATATACTTACAGATTAGCCGATGGATTTAGGTTTCTTGAATGAATGTAATACCAGAATTTCCATAAAGGGATAACACAGATCGGGTTTGCCCAAATAAGCAATTTTAGTTACTAAAGTAAGTTTAACCCGACCTGTGCTATCCCTTTATTGCAAATTAGTAACCTTTGTGCTGGTGCGGAAGGAGCGCAGTTATAATCAACAATTATAAATCAACTGAATTAGTCACACTAAAGCCCTCTGCAGACAGAGCCGACTCTACCCGATCAGACTTGTTTTTATTCGGATCGGCTCAATTGTCAGTACCTCGCTACACACATTTTGCCAGTTGGGAGACAGTCGGATGCCAGTTGGGCCGATTCAACACAATGAATCGGATCCGAACGATCGGGCCCAACTCTAGCCTGATTGAAACTAGTCGGATTTGTTCGAGACGACTCTGTCTGCAGACGGCTTAAACGACGATACAGCTTCTCGGCTCCAATTCTAAATGACTTAAATCATATTATCATACGAAACCACCGATATCAGCATGGACATGAAGGAATACTGGTATAAAAATAAATTGGCGACTCTTCCATACCACAACTTCAAGGAAAATTATGACTTTTATATGAAGGAAGTATGAAAGCAAACAATGGACAAAGTCATCGGAGAAAACATGGGCTTCGCGCTGTCCAAGGCCAACGTCTACCGATCCCATCGCGTTCGTCAGAATCGACCGGGCAAACCTCAACCAATCATCGTAAAGCTCATTAGGAAGACCTCATGACAACAACACTCCAGCTTCTCATAATGACCAGCAAACATGGGAATTTGACGGCGGCATGGACCATAGACGGACGGGTGTTTGCCACAGTAAGATCACCGATTAGAATACAGCTATCAAGAAACACATATTTAGGTAAAACGCCCTTAAACAATTTTTTTTTTTTAATCAACTCGTACCGTACAAAAATAAAATGTAAACATTTCATTCAAATTCAGTAAAGACAGGTTAAACACATAATAAAAATCATATACAAATCCACTTCAATATGTAAAATAAAGTAGTAACAAAGATATACATTGTTGGTAAGTGAAAATGCTGAACCTGGTCTGTATGCTTTAGGTTTGCAACTAACAGTAATATCGTCAGAATCCTCAAAACTTACTTCAAACTCAAATAGCTCTCTCAAACCATGTCATATGCATATTAATAATAAAAGCACTGGACATGTTTCGATTTTTCAAATTTCCATTTCGTTCACAAGCTATTTGCGATTGAAATGTTCAGATGTTTAAATTGCCTACGGGATAGTTTAAGCCGTGTACAAAGTAAGTGTCATAAGTGAATGAATATCACTTTGCATTGTTGCTAATCTCTCGGCCTAAAGACATCTAATTAACTTGAGATTTCACACATTACTTTGTAGACATATCAGATCACACCATTACAGATTGTATTTATCACACATCACTTTTTGCTTTTGTCAACAAAGTTGTTATATCCTTTAAAGGGATAGCTGAGTTTCAATATAGAAATAATATTTGTATAAGATTATGAAAAACAGTTAAGCCCAATTTGAAAGAGCATACAATTGTAATGCTAAAGTGAACTTTAGTTTAACCAAATTGGTTCACAAACATTATTATTGAAATGCAGGTTCGGCAACAAGATATGCTTATCATCTGCCAAAATAATAGTTTGAAGAGTAGGACTAGCAAACGGTAAATGATAACAATGACATAATAGATGACCTTATATTACTAATAAATAGATTATTTGCTACAAATAGACACATGTTGCACACTGTTACTTAAATAACTTCCAACCAATGCGTCTTACACCATAATTCCATAACATTATATTTTCTGAATTAATATACTATGACGATCTCAAATAACATTGACATGTATTACACAAATCTGAGTAATATTTTCTAAAAGCTTATGATATTATGATTTTGATAAATACACTATCATCGTGACAAAAACCTTTGAAACTCTAAACGTAATCGGAGTAATATATTCCTATTTTCAAAAGCTTCTGATAGGGTTATATGAAATTTAAAGAGAGATATGTACGAGTGATTTCCCTGCCTTACATGTTTAAATCCGAATTGGATTTGGCATAAAATGTCTTCCTTTATCAGGAGATTGTAGCGTGTATGTTCTAATAGGCGAAGGGACCACGTAAATAAATACAATTCCAACCCGTTTTAAGAAAGTAAACAATTATTTTAATAAATCAAAGGTTCTTCGACATTTTATACGAATTCAAAACATTCAAAACAAATTAATCTGTGAATACAAGACAAGAATGATTACTGCAGTTTCTAACAGTCCCAAAATGAGCCGGCATATTATTTCCAGTTTCTAATAACTAAACAGTTCACCCGGGTGTGTTTGAGACGCGAATTCTCCCTGACCGCGAGTGTAGGTTTAACTGCCGTCACGCGAACGTGGTCGACGCGCTCGACGACTCCGAGGTCGGTGTTGAGCGGACCCTGTCCGAAACGCTACGTTGCAAACCGGGCGCTGCTCGTGCCTGTGCTGCGCCGAGCCTCGTTGCTTCGTGCTGGCGTTGTCACGACGCCGTATACAGTGATGTCTCGTCGATGGTGGACGTAGCTCCAACCACGCGGAGTTATTTCTTTGAGATGCCGTCCGTGCCTGCCTCCCGAGGAAAAAGTCCTTAATCAGGGATCCACTAAATCCAGCAGAATAAAACGCAATGACTACCGGGGATAACCTCTTACACAACACATCAGCAAGAATTTCCCCACATTCATGTTAGATAGGTATTCCTGTAACTGTTCATTATCAATGCACATTCCACTGGCTAGTGGCATACATACATTTGATACGTTGACATTCTACATCTTAAAGCTCTACAGACAAGAAAACTACCTTCAAATTGTGTTTTACTCTATCTAAGGTGGATTTTCATGAACACTACTAATAAAAACATATTTTTCTTGAGGGAAAACCCTGGAAAAAGATCAACTTGCAAATTCACCTATAGGAACCCCCGTAAAGAATTGAGTCCGGGCGACGAAAAATTACGTCATCTTTGAGACGTCGGATTTGGACAATCGCAGTATAGGTTGGTACTCTATTGTCATAGATGTGACGCTGAGTGCATCTACTCACCTTGACATATGATTTCGATTTTTGTCAATATTTGTAAACATTTGTTTAAGATTACATCATGGAGGATCCACACTCAGATGTGTTGCTGCATCCTGCTACAATGCATTTCTTAGGGATTTTCAGTTAGGACTCAATTTACAAGCAAATACGAGTTTGTTTTACTAGCAAGTCAAAGGCTCTGCATGTAAACCATGCAAGTTCGTACTTTGTACTCCGTGCTGTGGTCTCCATGTAACGTAATGACCAGATAAGCAAGTACGCACACGCGCGCTCCGCTATAAATACTTTTTTTTAGCAGTACGGAACGTCGATGCGAAAAAAGGCCAACAAGTTGCAGGAAATTTACATTTTTTTGCCCAACTGAAGGATCTCTTTGAAAAAAAAGATTGTGGTATGTCAATATAGACACATATTCAAAGCTTTAAACCTGAATCAAAGCCGTGATATCATTAAAACCCTTTTTTAATGATCACCTATAAAGTACAGAAGCTATGACGTAATAACATCAATTTGTAGAATGTTCACATTTTAACTTCTTTTTTTTTTTTGGGGGGGGGGGGGTTTGACGTCAGACTTCACCACTCTATAATTTTACTCCTTTACAATCCGTTAAAATCCCGGCGAAGCCCAATTTGTTTGCTTTTCTTACTTTATGATATATATTTCTATGATATTGAATGCAAATTAGTTAAAAGGGTAGTTCAGTTTTGGTCGAGAGGGTGCTGCACAACACGATTTTTTTCGTGAGGTAATGAAAAACTGAGTGTCGAATTTGAAAGAACATTCAATGTTAACGGCAGAATAAACTATCGGTTCGGAAATGGCTGAAATGTTAATGAATATATCCGATTGTATTTATTTGACCCCCCCCCCCCCTCCCCCACACACACAAATTTATACGACGATTATTTTGTTTTTATAAAATACTTCCACTTTTTCAAAAGTTTTCAAAAGCGGTTTTTAATAAATTTATTTGATGATGATCTATCTGTTTAATCACTATTTCAAGAAAACATCACATGCTTAATTTTGTTTGAAAAATGTTTTAACCAATACCTTTTTAGAGAGCGTCCTTTTGTTTTTGAATAGCGCTTTTTATTCATAACATTGCTAGTTAGCCGTTATAATGTTGTTGGCAACATTTCAAATAAACAAGATGGTCTCTTTGCTTATATTGTAAGGCTGTAGAATATGAGCAAGTGTTTGACATCAGTTAGAAGTAAAAGTTGTTACTCCTTAATACTTTTCATAATATCTGCTACTACAGGCAAAAACACCTGCTTCTGTCGAATGTTCATGTTGTCCAGCTGCAAAATGTCGTATGCCAATAGGTAGTTGATCTCGAATTGGTGGCATTGGGAAAATATTACATTAAGTAAGCTGGTGGTATCACAATGAACTTCGCCTGAAGCAACACCTTGGAAAATGGCGATGGTCATTTAAAAAAACTGATGTCTTAGGTATCAGATAAACGATTCCGTCTTCTAGTTCGCCATTCGGCATATTCGGCCATATGTTCTTTATCCTTTCGGAAATGGTTGTCTTTCGCACTTTGCAATGACATTACATACAGAGGATGGTTCCTGCCATATGAGACCTCCAGCACAGCTAACAGCTACAGAATCAAGATAAGAAGAGGGAACAATAATGGTTGGATAAATAGTAGGGGGAAATGAGTACTGAAAAGTGAAACGAGTGAGAAAATACCATAATACATGGGACACAAGTATAATTAGTTAGCATGAGGACATTTTAATATTCCTGTCGAATAACCTTAGAGGTATCAATCAATTAAAGTGATCCAGGTAAAGTGTCTAACTCCACGAAAAATAATTGGAGCTTCCTCGTTTCTCTTCTGCCGTGTTGTTTAGCTTATGGTAAGAGAAGAATAAAATAGGGTTAGATTTTTTCAAATGTCCCTTTAGTATGAAGATAATTATCATTATTTGAAAAGCGTTGGCCAAAGTACACTTGTTTCAGCTGAATTCGTCCGAGCGTGGGAAACATTCCCGACCTAGAGAACTTTGATCCAACACGTGCGCGAATTCCAGGAATTCTGTATACCGCATGTATGTAAACATACACGGGTGCGGATATATCATCATAGGCTGATTATAACCAGTGCAATTCTACGACATGCCATCAGTATTCGGTGATAAAATATGAACTTTTTTCACTAGGTAAACAGTGTTCGTTTTCCTTCAAACTTTCACAAATCTTTTAATTGTATTTTACAATGATATTGATATAGGATTGAAGTCTCAAATGTCATTTTGTGCAATATCTGACACTTTACCTGGATCACTTTAAGCTATAATGTGCTAAGTGTTTTAAATGTCCGGTTAAAATATGGATGATAGCATGGCAAAGACCCTATTAGCAACCTGCCTGAGTTTTGTAAAACTGCAATCAAACTGTGGAAAATTGACAATTAGCGTGATTATTTACCTGTGATTTGTATGTCTGAGCCTCATCTATCCTTTCAAGATTCGTCAGAAACAAACCCATTTTCATAATGAGCATGGCTACGCGGGGGTGGTGTTGCCCATAGTGATACCTTCATTAAGTTGGTACAAAACAAATGCAAGCATGGAATTCAAAAATATTGAAAATGTGATAACTGAATTAACACAATTATTACAAACGGTTTTTTAATGGATATTTCAGCTGTTTCTAAACTGATCTTGATCAAATAAAGTCACTTTGTCCTTTCATTTTTATTGTACATTTTTTAAAATTTAAGTTTTCCATTATCTTACAAAAAGAGGTATTGTGTACGCCCTCCAACTAATAAGTATAATAAGATAATACAAGTACAAGTCGAAGCAGGACACTAGCATTATCAAATATTGCACTATAAACAATAACATTAATAAACTGGCATAAATATATACCAGAAATTCAATGATAGAATGGTTAATATAATTTGAAATAAGTTAACATACTCGTAATGTGCTTCATCATTATAATTAAAGGAAAGCTTGACACAGCGCATGTAATTATCAGACATACTACCCAAAAAATGATAGATTAAATATAAATAAATTGCGAAGGGAATGGTTCCCTGTGCCCCCCCCCCCCCCCCCACCCTCCGAGAGGAGGAAGCACATCAAGAATCAAGATGACTCCCTGGTTAGAAGACTCCGCCAGGGAACGGTCTTAACAGTATATTAGCGTGGTTACGATCCTGGACCGTAAGCACGGTCGACCGTAAAATACGAGTGCGCATCTGTTCTGCGCATGTATGACGTCATGCCTTATGGTCCACTAATTAGTTTTCGCGCGATGTATGGTCGGGTCACCTGACTCGACCGTAAACATTTTACGGTCCACTAACTCGGTCCAGGATCGTAAGCGCCCTATTGTTTCCCTCTGCAAGTCTCGGGATTTAATGGAACAATTTGAGGATTCTCATTAGAATGGTAATGAATTCCTAAGAATGATGTGGATAGTCCCTTCTGGAGCTTTTCAATGTTTCTCGCGTGATCGATTGCACCCAGCTAACTGGGAAATCATGATTCAGTTTTATTGCCCTACATGATTTAATTTACATTCAACTACAAATGAAAGAATACCTTGCAAGTGATATGCATAACTGAAGACAATTTTTAGGGAAACGTGGAATGACACTTACTTGTATGGGTCAATATTTTCCTGAACGTATTGGGCAGCCCTCTCCCAATCTTCGATTGCCGTACAAGCAATGTGCGCTGCATCTCGCAGCTTGACAACGAGATGGTGGTGCGAAGGAAGAAGATTAGATGACTGGATTCTTTGAAGGAGAGGCTCACATATCTCTTTCACTGACTGCCAATGTGAGGTGGAGTTAAGGTCACAGATTAATTTACATCATAGACTACCGTGAAAAGGAAAGGGAAAGCGCGACCAAATGTGACCTGTAGCCCGTTAAAGAAAGTGTTACACTCGATTTTAAAGGTGCAAGGAATAAGCGAGTTCACGGATATGTTGCCTGCATGCGCGAAAAAAACTCAGATCGAGTGGAAACGGATTTTTTATCACCGACTTACCATGCTCACGATTCGATCAGTTATAGTGTAAACTTTAATTTTAAAAAAACTTCCATACCAAAACTTTAAGAATTTTTCGAATACAAAATATCGACTGCACTTGATTAGATTTTAATTATACATGTACATCAATAAATGAATATTATTTTTAAAAAAGAACAATAAATGTTAGTTCAACTATGTATTTTCTGTTATCTTCTTACAATTACATCATATATCTTATTGTTATTCATGTTGTACATAATTGTAAACCAAAGATATATATCTCGTTTTCGCGTTTAACAAAATCAAATAGAAAAAAGGATATCGCTGTAATTGCTCTCGTCTCTAAGATCTGAAGTGGCCTTCTTAAGATGATCTTGGAGTGTTTTACTGTCCTCATCTTCTTCTGAATTTTCCTGTCGCAAATATACATGAATAAGTACTTGGTTGTAACAAATATTTATAAACGCATAACTGTAAATTGCAAATAAACGTTATAAACATAATTCATTAATGTGTGTTTTACTGCCAATTCAGATAAGATAGCAGATGTAATGTTGAGCGGGCTGGGTTGACATACCTCAAAAATTGCACAGTCTGACAATTGTGTATTCATATAAAAATGCTAATTCGAAAAACAAAAGAATGGGTGAGAAAAAATAAGCGAATGTCTGTTATATATCAATTGTTTTTTTACAATTACACAATAAATAACTTAATGGCAACTAGTCTCGGGCTCACAAAAATCAAAATTCTTAATATCAACATAAACAATCCTAAAACACCAAAAATACACATTAAAATAGTTAATTGTTTTACACCTTTTCACGCTTCTTCTCAGTATTTTGCGCCAATTAGTAGGTCCCTAATTCAAACATGTAATTATTTATCAAATCAAAAAACAGGGTAACATGCATACCATCAATAGCATGAGAAAGTTGCAATGTATTCCAGGTGTGGCTGTATGTGATTCGGAATATTCAAATTCGGGGTTTGGTGCAACGCCCCACTTTGATGTTAGTGTTTAGTGCTTTGCTGCCCTCTGCCGCCGACGAGATCACATCAGCTATCGTTAGATTCGTCAAGTCTAGCTGGGTACCTAGGATGGAAATCGCCTTAAATTAAGGCTTTTAAGCTCTGGCTTCTTTCTTAGACGCCTTAATAATGCGGAATAGAGGTTAGTTTTGTCATATTCTAATTTGTGTTGAGAATGATCAAAATATTGAATGTGTAATTTTGTTGTGTACTTTAGCGTTTGATTGTGTCCGTTACATGTACCGATACCATACAGGAATTTCAATGTATGGGACAGTGTTGGGTTCGGACAATTACGAGTGATAGAAATTTATGCTCCTTGATATTTTCCTTACATGTTTGATATGAATGATGCAAATTAGAGTAAATTATACCAAGGGAAGGTGTTCTTATGGGTTCTAAGTGAGTATTTTGGCTTGATAATTACGTTTCGAATGGGAAGTTTGGGTTTGATGATTCTTTTCATTTCTGAAATCTGTCGGGTTAAGATGACATTGATAAGGTAAAAGGTAGAATAATTACACAAGGATAACATTTTTGGGATTTGTTTATTGCTCTTAAAGACAACAGTTGAGCATGTTTATTAGATTTATTTCGATAAAGAAGTTGACATTCTATAAGTTAGCTCAAGTGAGCTGGGTTGATGTGATTTAAAGCATTAATTATTATTATGCTTATGACTATTATGTTATTTGATGGCAGTATGCTTATGATGCCTCGTTTGTTCTTGTTATATTACAGTTTCACGAATTCAACATTAAAGCAAGTTCATGAATCCTGTGAAGCATTCTGTCTCAAGTCCATTCCTTTGGTGCGCCCGGTTACAGTGAAACTCTACCGACCAAAGACCAAGCTACGGTTGATTCGCCATGGATGAGGCACAAGACAAGTCAACAAGGACTAGGCAGCCTACATCCAAGGGAGTAGAGTACCAGCTCCAGCTGAAGATGAAGGAGCTTCATCGCGCTGTCTCCACCTGGAGGAGAGCTGCGGTTAAGCTGAGAACACTTCTCGGGGACGATGTAGATCCCCAGGAGGTGAGATATAACAGAGACGCTTTGCAGAAGGCCTTAGATCACCTAGTTGCGGTACAAGAGCAACATCAAGCCTTTTGTGAGTCGAATGAAATAGAGGACGACAGTGAAGAAAGACTGGATGATCTGGAGATAGAACACGGTGAGCTCGCCAAGATGACACTCGCTGTACTTCTCGGGGCGAAAGAGGGCACAGGATCTGGAAGCAAGTCTGTGCGCTCGAAAGCCAGATCCAGCAAGTCACCCTCACAAACTCGTACCCAGTCTTGGGTAAATGAATCTACGAGGGAACCTCCGCCACAATCTTCACCGCCTCCGGCAACATCGTCTAATGCAACAGTGGACCAAATTCGAATGGCTCGGTTACCGTTACCGGAACCAACATTATTCTCAGGTGATCCCCTGTCGTATCCAGGTTGGCGGAATAGTTTTAACCTCCTGATCGCCAACAGTGGCATCGCACCCAGTGATAGATTCTTTTATCTACAGAAGTACTTGAAGGGTCCGCCACTAGAACTCGTGAAAGGCTACTCGCTTCATGTCACTGACGACTCGTATCTTGAGGCCATCGCCGCCCTGGAGAGGAGATACGGTGATCCATTTATGCTTGCTGATGCATATCGGAACAAGTTGGAATCCTGGCCCAGGATCGGTGCAAGGGACGGTCATGCTTTACGGAACTTATCAGACTACCTGAGGCAGTGCATGACCGCCATGAGTTCAATCCCATCGCTGTCTTTGCTGGACGATGAAAGAGAAAATCGGAAGATTCTCGCCAAGCTTCCGGATTACCTCATCATCAGTTGGGGGCGCAAGGTAGCCAACTACAAGCTGAATCATGCTAGATACCCTCCATTCAAGGTCTTCTGTGAGTTCTTGGAGGCCGAAGCTGATCTAGCATGTGATCCAATCACCAGCCTGGGCAGTCTGGACCTGAAATCTCCAGGAAAGAAGAAACTCATCTCTTCCCTGAATACTTCGGTGGAGTACCTTCCTGCACGTCCTAAGAGCAAGGCTTCGTCTTCCTGCATGATCTGCGACAAGGACCACAGACTCGAGGAATGTGAGAAGTTCATGACAGGAAAGACGCTTGTTGAGAGAAAACTCTTCGTCAAAAACAACAGACTCTGTTACGGGTGCCTACGAAAAGGACACATGTCCAAAAACTGTAAACGCAGAAGCACGTGTGATAACTGCAAGAAAAGGCATCCAACTTGCCTGCATGAAGACAGGCAAGAAGAGAAGAAAGAGAAGCAAGAAGAGAAGAAGGTGACAAGTAATCGCGCGATTACAGATGCTCGATCTGAAGGCATCCAGAGCACGTCGGTTGTTCCAGTATGGCTATCGCACCAAGACATTGGTCAGGAAAGACTGGTGTATGCCATATTGGACAACCAATCCGACAATTGCTTCCTGCTGGAGGACACAAGGGAGGCCATGGGGCTTGAGGGAGCTCAAGTGACCTTAAGTCTTTCAACCATGCTGGCGGAACACCAGAGGCTGGCTAGTGAGAGAGTAAGAGGCCTGGTGGTGCGTCCCTTGGAGGGCGACTGCAGAATCCTGCTACCGGACGTCTACACCAGGGATATCATGCCGGCGCACAGGAACCACATACCCTCAGCGGAAATGGCTCAATCCTTTCCCCATTTGGCCCAAGTAGTGGAGGAGCTTGGTCCACCTCAAGACTGTGAAGTGGGACTCCTGATAGGCTGCAATTGTCCTCAAGCACTCAAGCCTCGGGCAGTCATTGCAGGTGATGATGATGAACCATTTGCTCAGAAGACTGATCTTGGATGGAGCATCATTGGTGTTACGAGTCATGAGAGCACTGAGCAAGACAGGATAGGTGTAAGTCATCGTGTCGTCGCTCATGAAATTGATGATGTCCACAGCGCGAGGAAGCAAGTCCTGTTCTCCCACAAGATCTCGGTCAAGGAAGAAATGGCTCCAGCCATACTCAACATGATGGAACTTGACTTTGCGGAAAGCAATGATGCAGATGCACCATACTCACAGAATGATGTCAAGTTTCTGAAAGTCATGAAGGACAATATCCGGGTGTCGGAGGGTCACTACGAAATGCCGCTACCCTTTAAGCATGAACCTAAGGATCCTACGTTCCCCAACAACCGCTACATGGCTGAGAAACGTCTGGAACATCTGAAGCGTAGGTTCATTGGTGATCCGCAGTATCGTCAACAGTACACTGAGAAGATAGATACCCTGTTGGAGAAGGGATATGCTGAGCCTGTGCGAGAAAGGGGAGAGGTCGGAAAAGTTTGGTACATCCCGCATCATGGAGTCATGCAGCCAGGAAAGCTTCGTGTAGTATTTGATTGCGCTGCACAATACAAGGGATACGAGCTGAACTCTAACCTGCTGACAGGACCGGATCTGACCAATTCTTTAATTGGTGTACTGTGCAGGTTTCGAAAGGACCACATAGCATTCAGTTGCGACATCCAGGAGATGTTTCACCAATTCAAGGTCCGTGAAGATCATCGTGACTACCTGAGGTTCCTGTGGTGGGATGGTGAAGACATCTCACAACCACCCAGCGACTATCGCATGACGTCGCACCTCTTTGGAGCGTCTTCATCCCCTGGTTGCGCTAATTTCGCATTGAAACAAGTAGCGAAGGACAACCATGACAAGTATCCAGAGGCCAGTTGTTTCGTGCAAGACGACTTCTATGTAGACGACGGCCTCACATCTGTGTCCACTGAGGAGGAGGCCATTGACCTCATCGCGGATACAAAAAAACTTGTGTAAAAATGGAGGACTTCATCTTCACAAGTTTGTTTCGAACTCACGGCAAGTGATGGACTCAGTTCCGGTGGAAGATCGATCAAAGAACGCAAAGGAACTCGATCTGTTGAAGGACAAGTTACCACTTACGAAAGAACTTGGAGTGCAATGGTGCACTCAGACCGATAGTTTCAAGTATTCTCTCGACTTGAAAATGGAGAAATCCTTGACCAGAAGGGGCGTACTTTCAACAGTGATGTCGCTCTATGACCCCCTGGGTTTCATAGCACCCATCATCTTGAGAGGGAAACAGATGCTGCAAGACTTGTGCAGGGAATCGGTTGGATGGGACGAGCCTCTCAGTGATGTATTCAGAGACAAGTGGGAGAGCTGGAAGGCTGATCTTCGTCAACTACGGGAAATCTCTGTCGACCGATGCTTCAAGCCGAGAGACTTTGGAAGGGTCAAGAAGACTCAGCTGCACCATTTTTGCGATGCAAGCTCGACTGGATATGGTGCATGCTCCTACCTTAGGCTTGAAAATGAAGATGGACTTGTACACTGTGCATTGGTAATGGGGAAGTCGAGAGTTACCCCATTGAAGCTGGTCACGATTCCTCGTCTGGAGCTCACCTCAGCAGTCGTTTCAGTACGAATCGGCACTCTTCTCCAGAAGGAGTTGAAACTTGAGGATGTCGAGCACGTATACTGGACCGACAGCAAGGTCGTGCTGGGGTACATTAATAATGTCACCAAACGCTTCCACGTGTTCGTAGCCAACCGCATACAACAGATCAAGTCACACTCCACCCCAGCTCAGTGGAAGCATGTTGCTACACAAGAGAATCCTGCAGATTTGGCTTCCAGAGGAGCAACTGTGACCCAATTGGAAGGGTCGCACTGGTTCTCAGGCCCCAGCTTCCTTTGGGAACCAGAGCCGCAAGCCAAGAGGAATGAGGAGAGCTGGGATATCTCATCTGATGACCCCGAAGTAAAGGCCAAATCCTTGAACACTCAAGCTACACCCGAGGGATTTGATTTGCAGCGGCTCAACTTCCTGTCTTCCTGGTACCGGGTGAAGAGGGCTGTCGCCAACTGCCTCAGACTGAAGACCTACCTGAGGGACCGCTGCAGAATCAAGAAAGGTGACCGGCATCAGAAGGTGAGCTTGGAGCCGATGTCCGTCGAATTGTTGCTCAAAGCGGAAAGGGAAGTCATTCGGCAGACACAGAAGGATGAGTTTTCTGAAGAAGTCAGGGTCCTGGATGACTTCGGAAGGTCCCAGTCCGATCGGAAGCAGCGGAGGGCAACTAAAAGGTCAAGCGGACTCCACAAGCTGGATCCCTTTGTGGATGATGATAGACTGATCAGAGTAGGAGGCAGGATAAAGAAAGCGGAATTGGACTTTGAAGTGAAGCATCCTGTACTCCTACCGCAGAAGCATCGCATCACAACGCTGATCATGAGATATTGCCACGAAAAGACAGCACATCAAGGTCGCGGAATGACGACCAATCAACTGCGTTCAAGTGGCTATTGGGCCCTAGGTGGGAGCGCAGCTGTGTCCCGACTGATCAAGAACTGTGTAACCTGCGCAAGATTACGAGGAGCTACCCAATGGCAAAAGATGTCCGACATGCCTAAGGATAGACTGGACACTTCCCCTCCCTTCACGTATTCGTGTATGGACTGTTTTGGACCGTTCTACATAAGGGAGGGAAGGAAGGAGATGAAAAGGTGGGGCCTTTTGTTCAGCTGTATGTCTTCAAGGGCCGTCCATGTCGAAACGTTGAATTCGATGACATCTAGCTCCTTCATCAACGCGTTGCGCAGATTTCTTGCAACCAGAGGTCCGGTCAGGCAGCTTCGCTCAGATAGAGGCACCAATTTTGTTGGTGGAGCTGCTGAACTTACGAAGGGACATAATCAGTTAAGTGAATTCTTGATCAGAGAAGGCTGTGACTTCAAATTCAACGTGCCAGCAGCCAGCCACATGGGAGGTGTGTGGGAACGCCAGATTCGGACCATTCGCCGCGTTCTGGAGTCATTGCTGCTCAACAACAGTCAACAGCTCGACGATGAGTCTCTGAGAACTTTCATGAGTGAAGCTGCCTGCATAGTGAATAGCAGGCCTCTGACCGTAGAGAACTTGAATGATCCCACACACCCAGAAGCGTTGACGCCTAATCATCTCTTGACGATGAAGAGCAAGGTGCTACTTCCCCCACCTGGAGAGTTCCAGAGAGCGGACTTCTACTCAAGGAAGCATTGGAGGAGAGTGCAACACCTCGCCAACCTCTTCTGGACTCGCTGGAAGAAAGAATATCTTCACGACCTACAGTCGCGGTCACGCTGGACGTATCAGCAACGAGAAGCAAGGGTCGGAGATGTCGTGCTGGTCAAGGATGAGGACTTACCGCGGAACCTATGGTCACTCGCTAAAGTGATAGAGACACTTACCTCTGAAGACGGACTGATTCGCAAGGTCAAGCTACTGATAGGGGACCGAAATCCTAAAACGGATAATAGTAGCACCAATAGAAGATATTTGGAACGACCTATTCACAAATTGGTCTTACTCCTACCCGTGGAAAATCAGGGGTAGATTCCCGGCCAAGGAGCCAACGTTTGGACTCAATTCAAAATCACCTATAATATGACAAATTGTCATATTTATTTTGTTACAAAATTGGGACGGAAGGTGAGACTACCTTCATTTTGTTATAAATTTGGTCTGAAGATGAGATTATTGATTTGTTTAAATTTTAGTCTGAAGAAAGGAGGCTACCCTTTGTTATTTTGTCTTCGTAAAATTTGGTCTGAAAAATTAGATTATATTTTAAAAGGGGAGAATTTTTTGGCTGAATTTTATGGATATTGAAAATTTGTTATAAGAGTTTGAATTGAGACTAACAACTCGTTGGATATGATTGTTGAATCCCGAGATTTACAAATTGATCTCTTGGGGTCGGATTTTAAATTGTTAATTGTGGTATATAGCCAAGTTGCTTATTAGAGAAGTGAGCAATTGTTTTCCTATTGTTTGCGGATATTGCAAGGAAAAATTGAATAGTTCATTTTAAAAGCAGACATGCAAGGCAGAGAACACTTAGATAATTGCACTATGTTTATAGGACATAATATAATGCTTGTCGTTGCACATGCATGTTGGCCTTGCAATTCATTTAGGATGATAGATATACAACGAGATTCCTCTTGATTCGTCAAATTTTACTCTCGTTGAATGGAATTGTGAAACCTCGTCGTGATGGGGTAATTTGGACTTTAGATACAGGTTTATATTAGCTCTTGTTATATCGGAGCTTGTCATATTGTGGTTAGGGCAAGGAAATGTAGGTGAAGACTGAACCTATTGGGTTGCCTTGTTATAGAAGGATTTTGTTTAGGCAATTTGTTAGAGTGGGGTTCTACTAATTGACAAGGATTGGAGAGCCCATTCAAGTTAGAGTGAAATTTGATTTGGTCCTTAAAGGGATAAGACTTTTCTAAGACACAGTGAAACCTCATTATAACAAGTCCCCTTTGCCTTAGAAGATCTCTTGTTATTGTTATTGTTATTGCTTTTCTAAGAGGTACCTCACGATGCAGATGTGATTATGTGTTACGGGGCAGAAGTTGTTTAAAGAAATTGATTATTTTGGACGATTGAGTTATATTTTGGTAATTTAGTGGTAAGAAATTTGAACATTCCAAATTGGGATAATTTTGAACTTCGCGTAAATTTGTACTAAATTTAAAGGAGCCATGTGGCTGTATGTGATTCGGAATATTCAAATTCGGGGTTTGGTGCAACGCCCCACTTTGATGTTAGTGTTTAGTGCTTTGCTGCCCTCTGCCGCCGACGAGATCACATCAGCTATCGTTAGATTCGTCAAGTCTAGCTGGGTACCTAGGATGGAAATCGCCTTAAATTAAGGCTTTTAAGCTCTGGCTTCTTTCTTAGACGCCTTAATAATGCGGAATAGAGGTTAGTTTTGTCATATTCTAATTTGTGTTGAGAATGATCAAAATATTGAATGTGTAATTTTGTTGTGTACTTTAGCGTTTGATTGTGTCCGTTACATGTACCGATACCATACAGGAATTTCAATGTATGGGACAGTGTTGGGTTCGGACAATTACGAGTGATAGAAATTTATGCTCCTTGATATTTTCCTTACATGTTTGATATGAATGATGCAAATTAGAGTAAATTATACCAAGGGAAGGTGTTCTTATGGGTTCTAAGTGAGTATTTTGGCTTGATAATTACGTTTCGAATGGGAAGTTTGGGTTTGATGATTCTTTTCATTTCTGAAATCTGTCGGGTTAAGATGACATTGATAAGGTAAAAGGTAGAATAATTACACAAGGATAACATTTTTGGGATTTGTTTATTGCTCTTAAAGACAACAGTTGAGCATGTTTATTAGATTTATTTCGATAAAGAAGTTGACATTCTACAAGTTAGCTCAAGTGAGCTGGGTTGATGTGATTTAAAGCATTAATTATTATTATGCTTATGACTATTATGTTATTTGATGGCAGTATGCTTATGATGCCTCGTTTGTTCTTGTTATATTACAGTTTCACGAATTCAACATTAAAGCAAGTTCATGAATCCTGTGAAGCATTCTGTCTCAAGTCCATTCCTTTGGTGCGCCCGGTTACACCAGGGGTGAGATTTTGAATAGTATTTCATAACTAGACATCGTGCACTCAGGAAGTGCATACCTTCGCCAACACTCGAATTTAAATTGGCTAACTTCAATCTCCCTGCATGCTGCGCTCGTAGTGCTAACTTTCAGTCCAATCCTGCGCATGCTCATTTTCAGCTTCTCTCATGCTGTACTATTGCTTTGCGCGGCGCCTGGGGTGTATCACAGAGATCCTAAGTTGAAGTTAGTTATAAGTTGGACCTAACTCTTATGGAAAGCCATTTGTAGCCTTGGAATAAGGCATATTCAAAAGCAAGAATGCAAGTATGTTATATTTTATATCTAGAACGTGAAATCTCCTTGATAATCATGATAATAGACAATTTGAACTAACAGTGTATAGCTTTCAGCAATGTTTCAAAGAAACTAACGGCCTTCCATGATCTTTCTATGTCCTACCTAGAGTTGATTTCAACTTTTGTAATATTCGTGTGGCACCCCCGCGGTTAGGCTAAAGGGATTGTTGAGTATTGGTCAAACTTAACTTTAGTAATCAAAACCTGCACCATTACGGTACAAAATAATAGTCATAACGTCACCATGCTCGAAAAGTATACACAATTACAAACGACTAAGTCAAGCCCATATTATCATTCAAAAAGAGCCGTTACAACTCAAGAGGCCGCTCTCTAAGCAAATATTGGTATTTTTTCATACAAAATTGTGCATTTAATGTTTTGTTAAAATAAGGATTCAATAGAGATATTATCAACAACTATTTAAAAACCTGCATTTTTTTAATTTTATCTAAAAAAGTCAAAATATTCCCTGGTGAAGATTTTTTGAATAACAAATATTTGTATGGTTATTTTAGCCGTTTCCGAACCGATTTCGTTCAAATAAAGTTTATTCTGTCATTAGAATTGTATGTTCTTTCAGATTTGACAGTCAGTTTTTCATTATCCACAATAATCGGTTTGCCATTTGAAATTTGACCGCGAAAATGTAATGGGATCTATTATAGATGAACACGAAACCTCTAACAAAGTTGGTTGGGATATCTGTGACCTTGTTGGCAGGAGACTGGTGACGATAAACAAACGGGACCGAAAATAACACCTCCCCCAACTTTGTTGGCGGAGGGAATGTAATTATGTTGCACATATTAATTATACTCTGAGATATCGAGTACATGTAACAATAACTAATACACTATACCATGGATAAGATACATAAAATAATTATATAGCTTAAACAACAATTATTTGGTACCGAATGTCTACGACTAGATGATCAATTGTTACGTCACGAAGGAAAAGTCGGTTCACAACGCTGACGAAGATACACGTATGACAGCCACACATTTCGGAGGTAAAGATTTGTATATCTTAAAGTCACACCTGTAAAGTGTCTAATTCCACGAAAATTACTTGGAGCTTTATCGTTTCTCTTCTACCGATTTGTTTAGCTTATGGTAAAAGAATAATAAAGTGGGGTTTTATTTTTTCAAATGTCCCTTTGGTATGAAGATAATTATCATTATTTCAAAACCGTTGGTCAACGGTTTTCAATAGTCGTCGCTGTTTGCGTCCGCATTGCCGCATTGTAGCGTGCGCTAATGCATGCATGTGAACAAACCGCGGAGATTGGACTTTGAACCCAGCTAGCGTGAATTCCGGGAGATCTGTACTACATGTACGTGTGTATTAAAACATGCAGGGCTGCGAATATCTCAAACGGGTATAATTATTCCTGTGACGTTTTATCAGTATTCGGTGATAAAATATGAACTCAATATTCGTTTTTTCACTAGGTAAACAGTGTTTGTTTTCTTTCAAACTTTCACGAATCTTACAATTGTATTTTACAATGATATTGATGTAGGATTGAAGTCTCAAATGTCATTTTGTGCAATATCTGACACTTTACCGGTTTCACTTTAACAAAAGATCAGTTGGCTTCTTAGCCGAATAACTCTTATTATTATTTTCTGTGCTAAATGAAATAATTAACATTATCTTCTAAACGTTTTTGACATATTTAATGTAAATTCAATTTAAAAAAAGGAACCACTCACCGATGGATCATGTTCACATTTACTGCATGTACAAGTAAAACAATATTTCTGTAACTGTGCATGCCTCTCCTGCGTTGACGCTAGAACATCCACATAGCTCATAGTGCACTGGAGATTTCGGAAAAACACAGCGTAGATTTTTTGTTTAAATGGGAGAAGATTCATCATGTTGATGGAGACATGGAATATATATTTACTCGAAAATGTGTCGTGGGCCAATGGAGGGTAATGGCTAAATACTTTGTATTATTATTTACAAAAGGTTGTTAGACCGCTGGCAGTAAGAGTAAGGTGCTGGTTAAGAGCTTTGCCAAAGTGTTTACGATACATATTACACACGATTAGTTATAATAAAGAGTAACGGAACAAAGAGATAAAAGATAATTCATTATTTTATATTACACAAGCAACAACTTGTAAATGAATCCATCCACCTTCTCGGACAATGCGCTATTTCTATATTACTAAGGAATCGTGTCTTATTTACTATGATTTCTGATGGGGATAAGCTTCTTATCTAAATACTGCCACGTATGCTCATGTATCGCCAAGTCTTGTCACGTAATGGACATGATAATGCCACCGAATTGCCCTGTTTGTATCGCATTTTACAAAAAAAATGATAATACGTTGCTTCTATGGGAATGTTTGAGGGGTATTTGTGACTTGGCATTACTTCTGTTTTATCGCAGATGACCGTCGTATTAGACACGGTACCGTAGACATTGCTAGGTATTGTTGTATAGTGATGTTCCCAAAACCCAGTTAATTATAAAAGTACCCTCATCTGTATCTGCCCAGTTTGAGATGCACTTAAAAGCCATTATCATTTCCCACGTAAAGACCAAGTGCATTCATAATCCCATTCCCAGGAAAGACCACCTTTATTATGTTTACATCCTGTCATAAAACCAGCGCCTTGACCATGTGGTCTATTGTTTTGGCGGCTCTCATTTCATGTCTTTGTCCCTTTGACACAATGTTACATACCGTCATATTTGATACCTCTATCCTTCTGTATAAATAGGATATGTTTTGACTTTCTGGGACGAGGTGAGTTTTAATCATCATCAGATAAAGACCCTCTATCTAAAGATCTAGCTGTCTCTCTCTCTATTCAGCTTGTGTTTAAATATGATTGTGATTATGATTATGGAACTGTATATAACATGTTACTGCCTTATTACCCGAACGTTTCGGAGTGAATGAATACTTATATTCTTCTCCGGAAATATATGTCTCTTCTTATTCATTTGACATACCTCTCCTAACGCCAATATATCATACACCGAACCCAACGCAACATGGTGGAGAACCCCGGCCTTACCCTTTACTGCACAACAGTATGTGATACTCCCAAAGTAAAAGTCTAGCAAAATAAATTGCTTAGTGAATTAATATCCTTACCTCTTCTCCCTCCTTGATCTGTTTGATTGACCTAACATTCAAGTTTCTTCCATTGAACACTACCACACAGTTTGGATCACAGGAATGGTTCAGCATAGAGGCCCTGTGTCAAAACATTTCAGTGAAGTCAATCAATCGTATAGCTAATGTTGGTTGTTATAGAATAGAATAAGGGCCTGATGCAGTACAAAGATAGCTAGAATAGAACGTTTGGTTAGATAATTGCCAACACTTTTAGGTCACCGTCATAATGATGACAAATTACACAATCTATTATTCAAATATTTTTGATCTTGTAACATTTCCATTACAATTTGATAATTTCCTAATTTGTTTTCTGTTAAAACCGACACAGTTTTATGTTCTCCATGTGTGTTTTTCTTCATAAATAATGATTATTTATGTTTTGAATTGAACGGTGTATGTATTGCAATTCAATGTCACTTTTTTATTCGCGACTGTCCACAGGAAGGGAAATCGCACAAGCTCTGACCACAGACTGCAGACACTTTCACGTCTATAGTGCGCATGCGTGGCTAATCACCACAGCACTTTTCATAGTGAGATATAAAATGTTTTCACCAACTGCACAACCGTGCAGGATCTGCGCATCCATCAGGAGCAGTTTACTAATAGTTGCTTGTTTCTACCGAAGAAAAAAATCCCGAAAGTGATTTGGAAAATAAAGGAAAAAGCTTCGTCTTGTAAATTATATATAAGTTGTACAATTAAAATGTTTCGTTAATTACATGGTATGCACTTAGATGTTGTTTAGTTTGATAATTATCACTTATTCTTTGTTGGCGATTTTGCAACCGACTTAATTTACTCTGTTGAGCTGCAGATTAAAATCTAGACAGTGAGTGCAGTAGTGATGATAAAAGATGTGAATTCCAAATCTCTTTTTATAGCTATATAGGGACAAGACTGTTTAAAAATAATACAGCGATCATAATCAATTCCGTGGTTGAGCTCGTTTTATATCGTGCATTGTGTAAATGCAACGCACTCTCGGTTTGCCAGATAGTGCGCATGCGCACTCGGCTTACGCATCATGCGTTTCGTACATCTGACGCAACCTCGAGTGAGTTGCATTTACACAATGCACTCTAGAACGCATATTATCTGTTGTATATTAACCGTGCACATACGCCGATTTTGATATTCGTTTACATTTTGTGGGCGATACCCACAAAGTCGCGTATACGGCTCTGATCGCTCGACGCCACGAATCACGCGATGTACATACATTGCCCGACACAAAAGTTGCAATCGATCGCAACGTTGGAATCAATAATTGCAAGTTTGGATTTAATGCACAAATGTGTTTGGTTTCGATTAGCAAACTTCCGACTTGTAATAAATTGCAAATTTTAAATCAATTACAACTCTCTGTGCAGTGACACACAACTATAATAAATATGATCGATCTCCTCGAAATGTATTATAAACTTAGCTGAATAAACAAAATACAGAAGCCATGACGTCATAAAAACACAATCAGTGATATAGTGCACTGGTTCCTAAAACACTATAGTGATTGCCCATTGACCATATCTCATATCTCAGCCAAATTTGAAAATTATCAAAAGAATATAATTATATGACATCATTTAAGACAACATGCACTTCACCACTCTATACCACGGTTATAGATCAAAGAAATGTTGAAGGCAAGTGTACTTTTATGTGAAATGATCCATAATGTCAACAACTTTTTTTGAAAAAAATAAAATAAAATAATGGATGTGGAAAGGAACCTCACTTCAAATAAACTCCAGCGCCGATGTCATTCAGGTTACTGTCCCAGATTGAGAAGCAATTACACATCACGGCTCCAAACATCTGACAAAAATTGCTCTTAAAATCAGGTGTTGAATCCTGACCAAGGTACTGATCGACCATCAATTGCTGTTTTTCACTTTCCATGTTTAATTCGGCACTAAAAGAATGGTAGTGTGATTTGAGTTCATATAGACTTCTCGGGAAACGGATGGAATCATCTGTTGAAGGAAAAGGTAAGCACGCTGCTTTAAAGCCCAAGACCAGTTTCGGGAAAGAAGCCGAATACATCTATATTGATCATTATTGGTGAATATGTATTGAAATAGGGCTTGTGTGGTAAAATCCAAACCAAGGCATCGTTAAATACAGAAATATCGGAAGAAAACGGCGTGGTCGTAATACACGTAGCGTATAGGCGATTCCTCGTTGGCGATATCTATCTCATTGGAATTGTGCAAATATATAAATTAATAGGCGGTTTCTTGGCCAAATTTGGATGATGCTATATTAGTATAATTATATTCTTTCACATTATTGGTAACAAGAGTTGAGAGGGGGCGTTTCGAAAACTGGTCTTTACTTTTAAATTATTTTGTATAATATTATCAAGTATAACAAAAGGCGCTAAATCCGTTGAATTCTTTTTAAAATAACTGCTATAGCAGGTTTTTTTTATGAGTATTTGTTTAGTGTATTATGATAGGTCTTCATTATGTGTGAAATTCTTCATCATTGAAAGAAGTAAAAGTGGTAAAATATAAAATATCAATTTACTCGAAAAGTCCAATAGTGGATTTAGCGCCTTTTAGAATAAAACTCTTCAAATGAAGAGGTCACTTCCAAAAGGAAATCCTCTGTCCATAAAAATTGAGTTAACGATTAATTTATATTTATAAGCTACGTAGCTTTCTATGAATCCACCCACATTTTACAACAAATGACTCACCCAAAATCAAATTATAGAAAATTCAATTTTCATTTTCCTATAGGTACCTGTACAAAGTTGGGCAAAGAAACCTGTTTTTCTTTGAAGTTGAAAAACTGGATATAGCGCCTTTTGGAAGAAAGCTCTTCAAATAGAGATATACATATTTGAAACAAGAAGGGTCCACTAAACAGCAATGTTTTTACAATTGTTGACCCCTTAACTTGTTAGGAATATTGTATATTTGAAATAACACATTCTTGACTACAAGCAAAGAAAGTAATGTAGAGGAACATAGGGATGCCAAATGCCAAATAGGGGTACAAATGTGAACAATGGTTCAAAAAGATGAGCTGCATGTGAAAATGAGGAAGAAGAGTTGCGCTTATAAATTAACTATGCACAGTGGCGTAGCGAGGTCGGACTGATTGGGGGGCACAAACATTATTGGGGGGGGGGGGGGGGCACACCTTATGTATTTCTTTGTTTTTTCAAAAAATGTCCCCGTATGTTTTCTATTATTTTTTCGAAATTATTGGGGGGCACGTGCCCCACCCCCCCCCCCCCCCCCCTCCCCGTAGCTACGCCACTGACTATGCATCAGAAGGCGCAATATATCATAAGTTATCAGATTGCATTTTGAGTCCGCAAATAAAAAAAAAACACCTTGTTCATTCGAATTGCAATCGGCTTATTTCTAATATAATTGCACTCGGGAAAAGTGAAATATAATAATGATGATAATACTAATAATGATAATAATAATTGGCATAACAATAATAAGAAGAAGAAGAATGATAATAATTATAATAATTATAATAATGATAATATTAATAATAATAATAATAATAATAATGATAATAGTAATAATAATAATAATAATAATAATAATAATAATAATAATAATACAAATAATAATGATAATAAGAAGAAGAAGAAATGTAATGATAATCATCATTATTACCATTATTATAATAAAAATAATGAGACTGCATTTGAATAGCATTTGAACAGCAGTTATATTGCGCTATCAGTCTAAATAATTATGCTATTCCGTTTGTGGATTATTCTTAAAGGGATCAATAGTAACCTTGTTGAACTGCTAAATGTGATGAATGGTTCATAAATTGCAATTGAATTGCATGAACTTTCGTATCTTTTCTTGTATAACTTTGTTTGAACTTTGAACTTTGATGAAGGGTCTTGCTTCCATTGAGATTCAAAACAACTGCATAAAATACTGCAGCAGCATAAAGTGTTATTTCACTTGATTTACCATCGTCGGCATTGCTTTCACTAGATTCATAACCATGCTTCAACACCAGCTGTGCCAGCACGCGTCCCATATCAGAGAGCATAGCTGGAATGTTCGTTAGGGCTCGCTTGATGAGGCGGCATTCCAGTTTGTGGATAAGTTCCCAGTCCTTTATCTGTGAATTATTTAGAAATTATTATTTTGTAAATGTCACATTTTAATGAGGACAAACTTCAACACAACCATTGAATATAACATCAACATAACAATAACATAACAATAAGAAATTATGCTATACGGCAACAATGGAAACACTTGATTAGTGTATGCTTAGGAATATAGTATGGTTAAAATTACCAAATAGTATTATATTAACCATGCCTTCTTGGATAAAGTTAAAACATACGAATAATGGAATAAAACTACGAGAAATGTCAATTTAGGGGGATTGATACCAGACCAAAAATTCAGGAAGGTTCACTTTTTCCCGGTCTCGGGCCCATCTTTTACTGGTCACGGGTCCACTGTTTACATGTCTCGACTCCACTTATCCCCCCCCCCCCCCGACCCCCCCCCCCCCTCCCTACCCACCAACAAAAACACCTAATTTTATGTTGGCCAAGGACACCCCCCTCACAGCTATTTAAATGTGAAGGACTACTTAGTGGAAAACGCCCCACCCCCTAAAAATGCAATATACGCTCTTATAACCAATTAAGTGACAGAACATAGTTTTACTAACATGGGATTATGCAAATTTGGCCAAGAAACCGCCTACTACTTGATATTTTTGCAAAATTATGAATTGATCTAGACCAGATAGATATCGCCAACGCGGAATCACTCATACACTACATGTATTACGACCACGTGCAATTATACGAGGTGTTCGCTACACGGGCTTGTCCCTAGCTTGTCGATATCTCCTCCAGCGCTAGCGGCGCGGACAGGTGTGAACGGGCGGTGGATTTATGAATTTCACAGCCGGATATTGGATTTCTTCCGATATTTCTGTATTTAACGATGTTTAGGCTCGGATGTTATCACACAAGCCCTATTTCAATACATATTCAACAATATTGATCAATATAGATGTACTCGGCTACTTTCCCGAAACTTAATTTGGGCTTTAACGACTTGGCATGTGGGTCACCCACATTTCAATCGGATATATTTGTTGTTATTTCAGCAGTTGGATTTTGATCAATCAAAGTTTATTTTTGCCTTTAAATTGTGTGTTCTATCAAATTGTATACATAATCTATCATTATCTAAAAAGGCAAATATTTCTTGAAGAGCCCTTCATACCAAAAACAGCCCTGTAACTACGCTGTTTTTTCTTTACCATTCAAATATATTTTGATTTTATCCATTAGTTTTTAATGATAACTTATAATATTTAGTTACTAAATTCAGTTTGACCAGAGCTCTGCTATATCCCTTAAAAAGCGTTCGTGCTGTAGATGTTACAAGACATAACTTATCGAAAATTATTAGTTTCTACAAGTAAACTACAACCATGCAAAAATTACTTGGTCCATACCCTAATCCCCTCGTCATTTTGAGTTGTTGTTTTAATTAAATTTTAAATCAGTATTTTATCATCGAATTTATTACTGTCATGATAAGCATACCTGACAATCCTTGGAACAGTATTGTGCAGACATACACCTTGTGCATTTCTTCAGAGATGATCTAAATCAAAGCAATAGATAGCTTTCTTCGTAATTTCAATTTGAAAAGACGTGCTCGATTTCAAAATTTTGTAAAAAAAAATCAAATACCGGAAGGAAGCAATCACAATAATAATAGGATGTGAGTGTCAGAAGATAATATTACTGGAATGTTAGGGTATTGATAACATTTAGAAGGGTCTAGCAACTATGACATGTGCTAAAGGCTTGTAAAGTTTTGGTAAAATGTGAATTGATTCACTGATTGATGTGCAAATAGTTAATGACTGACATGACCGAGTAATAAGCAGCGAAGTAAAGTGATATTCGCTAACTTATTGCACTGACGATGTACACAGACATTACAAAATATACAAGTATTCATATAATATAACACTGATTTAACTTTAAAACTATTTTCGTTTATATTATTCATATTGTAAACACTTATTTGATTCGTTAAATTTGATTTTTAATCAGTAATGGGAATGTATTACGAAAAAGGAATGGAACATATACAAATGCGTACTGTATCACAAGGAATTAAAACCTGAATGGACGTCAAAATAAACAAAGCAATGGGAACCAACAAAGAGTAAAACATGAAAATAAAGAAATATGGGATTAAAGAATATAACAATTGTACTGAAATTAATTAACTAAGCTGCTTGGTATATAATAAATATTTCAACAGAGTGTATACCTGGTATATATGAGAAATGTATGAAATATAATAAATCCATAATAATTGGAGGGTATAAAATATTGCACCGAGGAAAAAAAAATTATCATAGAATTGTTGCCAGTAATTTCATCTCAAGTCAATTCAATGACATTAATGAGGTATGTGCATGATGTGAGAACCACTAGATTTAAAAATTTTAAATGTTCAAAATCATTGTAACTGCATGTGTACCAATTCAGTGCAATGAGTTATAGAATATCACTTTGCAGTATGGCATTCACTTGATTCACTTGCCTTGATTTATTGAACCGAAATATTTCGTCATTAACTTAAAACCATCCAACCATCCTGCCACCTTTTGTCCGGATTCTCGATATAATTTTCCAATGTGTGGGATATGAATAAGGCTGCCAAGTTATAACACATTGCGTTGGTAAAGCCAGACCTGTTTACGCCATTGCAAAAACAGTCTAATAATAGATGCATTTGTAATAAATATCTTTCAACATCGACCGATGCCTACAAAGGATCAAAGACGACAATCACTATTTCCCTCCATAGGCGAGTATGGGGCGGGGATTGGGGATGGGGTGGGCTGTATCCACCATCCCCACAGTTTCGAAAACGGTAATATTAGAACAAAAATACCCGACATTCGGGTAAAGGCAGGTCATATTCGGGCAAAATCATATGGTATTTGTGCCAACTTATATTATACTCGGGTTAAAGTATGTAATTTTTTGACATAATTGTGTTACACTCGGAGGAAATTAACAGCAAGTATATAATGTTCAGGCTGTTAAATTGTGATGACCCTTTCTTGGTCTCACTTGTCATGTGCAAATGGGGAAGATAGTATTCAGACAATGCAAGCCCTTAGCCCTATATACCCCCCCCCCCCCCCACCCCCAAGGAAAATGTACCCCTAAGGCCATGTTGAAAGCAGTATACAAGTTGCTCTTTGGTCAAAGTTACATGTCATTCTTACATATGAATCTCATTTTCTACATGAGGAGCTCACCCAATATTGAACATTCCGTTTACCAGAATTAAGAACAGAAAGGTTGATAATAATGTTTCTTCCGAATGCCTCTAAATTGTACAACAAACACTTTCTCATGCAGTGTAACTGATATTTATATCTGACTCGCCATACCTATTTAGAGATGTATTGAGTTATTTATTCCATAGAGCTTACAGTCACAATGGGCAATGTAAATTATGGGTATGGTAACCTTAACCCTAATAATAATAAATAATGAAACACTTTTATATAGCGCATAACACATAGGCACAGTTGCATGTCCCTATGCGCTTTTATTATGCTATATGACTTTTACCAGCCATAAGTATGTGCCGTTATGCGTTTCCCATTCATCGTTTGGTATGCTTCTGCACTGATTCTGACATAACAAAATGTACATAAAGTGTTCGGGAATTAAACAAATACGTTATGCAAATATTATAAGTACACTCGTTGTCACAATTTTTAGAATTTGAACTCTGACATAATGTGATACAATTTACAGTACAGTATATTCTTCAAATATGGAATTTGTAAAGCCTTAATCGTGTGATACATTAAGCGGCTTAACTGTCATCTTCCTGAGTGTGTATCGACATATAATATTAGTGCTTAAGTATTCAATATCGGGTCTAATATTTAATTTGATTGAATAGTTTGCACATTTATTGTATAGATAATTAATTGTGTTCCTTTTATGATTTGAACGAAATTGCAAATATAACTTTTTCCTAAATTCTTGAATATAAAAACACTAAATCTCTTGTCATGTATATATTCATAATGTCTAGACTCTAGTATATCATAAACGTAATATTGTATTGTAGTTGTGATGGTGTTATATCAGGACCTTTGTGGAAAACAGAACCATCGCTTATCATTAATTCCTGATAATATATTTGAATGAATAAATATAAATTGTTTTGAATATATCATTAAAACGTTCACTTCTGCTTATTATTATCCCGGTTTGTCATCAGCTTTTAATCGCTTTTAGCTAGAATAAGTAAAGTGCACTGTAAAAACCCTGTGGTACATTTGCTGATCTTGGGACATCAAACACTACATTTGCATAATTGTTATTACAACCATTTGGGTCAAAATGTATCCTTCGCGATGCATTAGACACCCCAATTTCCTACCCTACTAAAGTGGCATTTCAATAATGTCAATTAGATACGGGACATAATTACAATACACAAATATCAATATGTGGGTACACATGTATGATGGTGCGTTCCTTACCTCGATGTGTCCGATTTGAGACAATAGTCACAGTACAATTCGTCTCCTCGCTTATCATTTGTAAAGGCGTAGATGTAGGGAGGTTCCGACAAAATCTCTTCGCCAATGGCAAAATCCTTATTTGCAACTAAAGCTCGACCTTTGTTTTCTGAGTTTACTAACTTGATATGCGCCATGACAGACAAATATTTATCATCAAGTCACGTGCAACTTCTGAGCAGCTCATAAGCACAAAACTCGATTATACAACTACGTCACGTGGACGATATGTGCCAATTTGAGGGTCGCATAGACTAACAGCGGAATTGTAATGGTTGTAATTACATTTGCTAAATTTCCCCATTGAGATCGAGCTCCGTTTGAATACTTGCTATGCCGTCTGCATTGTATAGTGTATAGCATCGTATGAAACAAAATAGTACTGCGTTCAAGCACGGTTGAAATACTCACTATCGTGGGTCAATATATTATACGACATTCAAGTATTATAACCATTATTTCCTTTTCTGGCAAATGTGTAGTTGTTGTTTTGTTTTTTTCATTGAGTTGACTCTGAGATCATCTTAGCCCCTCATTAATGGGTGGCAGCAATACATCGACCCATTCCGCTACTTAGCATCATACACGACCGAGTAAAGAGCGAAACGCAATCTATTTACACTTCGCGGACAGGTTAACATTTCTCATTCAGAATTTACACATACAAATGTCAATAATATTATTTTGTCTAGATAGTTCATTGTAGAATAGCATAGTCATAAGTAGTACGACGTATTCTATGTAAAGCACACAACTGAATTAAGTTACATGGGAATCTGACATGGTGTCACTCAGAGCGCCATAAACAAAAACTACACGTCCAAAGTGACTATTCTTGGTATCGTTTTTCCTCGGAAAAGATACCCTATCCGAGGAGCATAATCTTTTTGTTACTATATTTTTAGAAGTGCCCCGTTTATGCTCTTGTAGGGCCATCCTATATAACGCGCGTTAAGAGTGGTCTCAGTGCGGTTAGTGTATGCAACTTCAAAACAGGTCAAAACAGGTCAGCCCCCAAATTCGGGTATTCGTGTATCTCGGAGGGGGAGCCCCAAGAGAGGGTGTCCGTCTGCCGAGTCTGTCAGTCTGTCAGTCTGTCTCTCTTTCTGGCAGTCTGTCAGTCTGTCTGTCTGTTTGTCAGTATGTCGGTATGTAAGTCTGTCAGTCTGTCAGTTTGTCTGTCAGTCTGTCTGTCTGTTTGTCTGTATGTCGGTATGTCAGTCTGTCAGTCTGTTAGTCAGTATGTCTGTCTGTCTGTTTGTCTTTATGTCAGTCTGTCTGTCTGTCAGTATGTATGTCTGTCTATCTGTCAGTCAGTCTGTCTGTCTGTCTGTCAGGCTGTCTGTCTGTATGTCTGTATGTCTGCCAGTCTGCCTGTCTGTATGTCTGTCTGTCTGTCAGTCTGTCTGTCTGTCTGTTAGTCTGTCTGTCTGTATGTATGTCAGTTTGTCAGTCTGTCTGTCTGTCAGTCTGCCAGTCTGTATGTCAGTCTGTCTGTCTGTCAGTCTGCCAGTCTGTCAGTCTGCCAGTCTGTTTGTTTGTTTGTTTATTTTATTTAATCACGGTATATACAATAATAAAATGCCCGCTTTCAGCTACAAGCTGTTTTTCAGCAGGGCCGTGAGACAAAATAATACAGAAATACATAAAATAATACAAAATATTAATTACAAACAAGTTATTTAAACAGGGGAAAAATAAAACATATTTACAAATATTGGGGTAATAATAATTTACTAATCAGAATGAACGAGGAAACCAATAGGCATAGGTATATACATGAGTAAAACAATCATTGAACAACTAATATGCACATGAATTATAAATCTTGTATGGGTAGCTTCATAATTTCCTTTTTAAATATCTTAACGTCGTGTATAATTCGTAAATAAATAGGTAGAATGTTAAACAGTTTTGATGCATCATATAATGGGCTATTTCGAATAAAGTTTGTGCGGGGTCGAGGCAATTCAATTTGGGTGTTTGCATGTCGCAATCTATAATCTAAGTGGGGTTTTAACTCTATGCGGGATGACAACAATGGAGGGGCAAGATTGTGTAGTAACTTAAAAATAAAAACCAAAGCTTGTTTCTTTCGGCGAACTTCCAGTTGATCGACACCAAGTGTTCTATATAAAGTTTCTCTATTGAAGCGACTATTTACACCAAGTACCAAACGTAAGCATCTATTTTGTATAACCTGAAGGCGACTTAACTGTGTAAGATGCCCATTCATCCAAATCAAACTATTATTATCAAAGTAGGGTTGAATCAAAGTCTTATAAAGTACAAGAAAAGTCGTTTTATCTACGAACTGCCTCACTCGTCTGAGAGCGTGGAATGTTTTTAGTGCCCTTTTCCTTACAAAGTCAATTTTGCTGGTCCCATGAAAGATTACAATCAAGCATGGCCCCAAGATGTTTACACTCCGTAACTTTCTGTAATTTTGTATTACCAATACTTATTATAACATCAGAAAACTGGCGCAAATTGTGTTTTGATCCAACTAACATAAATTGACTTTTGGGTATATTAAGCAAAAGTTCATTACTTGAAAACCAACGCATTATAGACTTCAAGTCATCATTAATTGATTTCTCTAAATCTTTGGGATCCTTTGAAGCATAGTACATACATGTATCATCAGCGTAAAGAGAGATTGAACATTTATTAACAGATTTATGTATATCATTCAATGTAATAATAAATAATAACGGCCCAAGTATACTACCCTGGGGTACACCACTTTTTACAGTTCGGCTCGAAGATAAACTTCCATTTACTAATGTGGATTGCTCTCTACCCAAAATATAATTCTGAAACCATTTAATAACTGTTTGGTCAAAGCCAAAGTATTTTAGTTTTTTTCAATAATATGTCGAAGGATATCAAGTCAAAAGCCTTTTCTAAGTCTAGTGTAACAACACCAAGTACATTTCCTTCATCTATAGATTTGATCATATCATCAGTCAAAGACATAAGGGCAGTTAAAGTAGAATGGTTAGGGCGAAAACCATGTTGATTTTGATTCAGTAAATTATTTACCGACAAATAATCATATACTTGATTAAATACCAATTTTTCCAATACTTTTGACAAAATAGGAAGGATCGAAATCGGTCTATAATTTGTGGGGTCTGAGGTATCTCCACTTTTGTGTATGGGAGTTACACGAGCCTTTTTCCAAGCATCGGGGATTTTCCCCGTCACTAGTGATAAATTGATGATGTGTGTAAGTGGTTGAACAATACATTCAATAGAGTCTTTAACAACGCTAGCGGGGATTTGATCAAGGCCAGTGGCCTTGTTCCTTGCAATACCATGTATACATTTCAAAACATCCTCTTGGGAAATTTCTTTAAACCTAAATATAGAATCAACGGGAGTCATAATTATACTGCTCCATATTAGTACCAAACTTTCTGGTCTCTTTCCTTCTTGTAGCTAAATCAACAAAATAATCATTAAAACATGATGCTATATTTTTTTAACCTGTTATTTCTTTTCTATCAACAGTAATTTTTGGAATAGAGCCAACATTTCGTTTTTTAGGCATTATGCGCCTCAATGACTTCCACATTGCTGTGCTATCACCTGTATTATTCAAAATACTTTCAGAGACGTATGAACGTTTTGCTCTCCTTATCATTGCCGTCACAAAATTTCGTGAATTTTTATACAAAGTCCAATCACTATCTAGTTTAGTACGTTTAGCTTTACGTTTCATACGGTCTCGTTCACGTATTTTATTCAATATATCATCATTAATCCAGGATGACTCTTTTTGACGCACTCTTTTTCTTTTTAAAGGAGCATGTTTATTCAAAACTATATTATACTTAACAGCCCAAGATTCATACGCAGTATTTGGATCAGAATCTTCTAAAACATCATCCCAGTTCACTTGACGTAAATCAGTTTTTAATTTATCTACGTCAAATCTACGCATATCTACTCATAGGATATGTTACTCTTCCGAGAGAGCATACTATCATATAATGATCACTCAAGCTCAGTGGGATGACGTCACAGAAGGTAACTTTGTCATGATTTGAAGAAAATAGTACATCAATTAAGTTTGAAGAAGTTGGTGTTACTCTTGTTGGTTTATCAACATGCTGTTTTAAATCATATTCCTCACCCAAACGTTTCAGTATTTTCGTCTGATGATTTAATGGTTTTTTAATAAAATCACAATTTAGGTCTCCCATAATTAAAACATCTTTCGATGTTGATTCCAATAGCTGAAGTAATGCTTCAAATTTATCAAACATGATATTTTGGGAATTCGGTGGTCTGTACCAATATACAACCATAAATGTTTTTTGTTTGGGTAAGGAAACTTCAATACACATGAGCTCTAAGTCATCAAACATGAGGTCCTGTTTTACATTGAATGGTATATTATCTTTAATATATGTGATAATCCCACCTCCATTTCTGTTTCGGTCTAGCCTTACACTTCTATAACCTGGAATACATATTTCTGCTTCACTAACAGACTCATCTAATCGTGTTTCACATAAAGAAATATATATGAATGTTATTACTTATCAAAATATGTTTCACCTCATCAATATTTTTAAACAGTGAGCAGACATTCAAATGGGAAATATGTCAGTCTGTCTGTCTGTCTGTCAGTCTGTCTGTCTGTATGTATGATAGTCTGTCTGTCTGTCAGTCTGTTTGTCTGTATGTCTGTATGTATGTATGTCAGTCTGTCTGTTAGTCTGTCTGTCTGTAAGTCTGCCAGTATGTCAGTCTGTCTGTCTGTCTGTTTGTCTGTCTGTATGTCTGTATGTATGTCTGTTAGTCTGTCTGTATGTCTGTTTTAAAAATCATTACAAATTTTTGTTTTAGATCATTTAAAAAAAAAATCTCTGTGTGTCTGTCTTTCTGTCTGTCAGTGTGTCTGTATGTATGTTTGTCAGTCTTTCTGTCTGTCTGTCAGTCTGCCAGTCTGTCAGTCTGTCTGTCTGTCTGTCAGTCTGTCTGTCTGTCTGTATGTCAGTCTGTCTGTATGTCAGTCTGTCTGTTAGTCTGTCTGTCTGTCTGTCTGTATGTCAGTCTGCCAGGCTGCCAGTATGTCTGTCAGTCTGTCTGTCTGTCATTCTGCCAGTCTGTCTGGCTGTCTCTCTGCATGTATGTATGTCTGTCTATCTGTATGTATGTATGTATGTCTGTCTGACCGAGACTACTCTTTAAGCAGGTGGCTGCTTAGACAGACACACATGCCACATAGACTAGCTTCAGGGGTGCTATAGAATTCGCCCGTCCTTCAAAGAGGACAAAATCTCATGGATCGAGACTACTTGTGTTAGCAGATGGTTGCTTAGACAGACACACAGGGCGCTTAGACTAGCTTTCATGATGACAACCGCTGTAACTCTGAACGTTCCATTCCTATACGTCTATTATCAGGTATAAGAAACTCATTTAGATTCACATGATCATGAACTCCTCTTTACTCGTAAACAGCGGCGTAAATTTATTTGGAAAAGAAGGGTGATCCTTGAATCCGAAAAGAGAGTGGGACAAAGCGAGGGAACGAATCAAATGGGGAGGAGGGGGTGCAGTGGCGGATCTACGGGGGGTTAACCCCCCCCCCCCCCCCCCCCGCCCCTTGGGCTGCCAAGCGAAAATGTGATGTGCATAGAAAAACGCAATCATGTGTCTAAACCCACACAGTATCCGCATCGTCATTGAGTCAACCCCCCCCCCCCCCCCCCCTTAGCAAAAGCTCGATCCGCGGAGACACACAGACTGTATGAATATCACCAGGGAATGTAATTATTAGAGAATGCTAGAGATAAGAGCTACACACGTTTTGTTGTGTTTGGATATCAGAATGTCCGAAATTCGGTATATTTCTGATTGCCAAAAAAAGAATGAAGATCTTCTGATTTGTGTTGTATATAATATTCGCATTAATATACATGTCATGTATAACAAATTATATATTTAGTTTTGCCAACGCATAAGTGGAACCATTACGTGAAAAGTAATTACAGTGCTTTTTAAATATATCTTTATATGCCGCAAATAGGAAAATGAATCAAAATGTAATAGCGACGTTATATCAGGCCTGCGTTATTTCATTATTCATGTTAAAGATTAAATGCATTATATTGCGCCTACTTAGAAACATAACATCGATCATTGTACGATGTGATCGATTATGATGTATAGAGATTATGTTTGAAATAATTATGCAAAATGCTGCATCACTTCGGTAATCCTTGGTACATTTCCCAACTTGATTTTCATCCTTCGGTTTTATGTCAGACTTATAGTACTTACGTAATACCTATAATTCATCGAGGGGGGGGGGATGAATGAATAGATCACCACCCCCCACCCCCCGATGAATGGGTATCAATGACAGATCGACGCCCATGTCATGCGCTAGAGCGCCGGTCTAGCAATACGGAGCATACGGGTCCTATTTCCAGAGGAATCCCATTTTCTTCGCTCTCTTGCTTTCATGTTTTATATTTCTGGTCAGTTTCTCTATCTTATGTTTACATTTATTTAATTTTAAGTTATGATCGATGTCATGCTTCTAACATCATAATCTATCATATCATACACTGTCAGCACCCACTGCGATATATCATGTTATTAGTTGAAGATGTTATTGTTCACGTTGACAAGACGTTATCATACTTTTTTTTTCAAACAAATCAAATATATTTTGAATGTACTAATAAAAACATTTTACACAGAAATCTAGTACTAATAATGTAACACGCGTTTATAAAAATACCTCATTAAATTTTCCAACCATTTATTTTATGTGCTGCGCAAGTATCAATACTTACATAACCATAACCTTTCTGAAAATTAATATTTGTAAGCACGTTAATTCGTGTAAATTTTGACAGTCAAAAATTTGATATTTTTGACTAATATTGTCATGTTCTTTCAACAACATTGCCTTCCGTACCCGATCCGACTGGTTTAAAGCCCGGCGCAGACAGAGCCGACTCGACCCGATTCGACTGGTTTTCATTCGGATCGGCTCAGTTTTCAGTGCCTTGCGACACACATTTTGCCAGTCGAAAGACAGTCGCGACGTTAGTTGGGGCCAATTCAACACGATGAAACGGATCCGACCGACCGGGCCCACCTCTAGCCTGATTGGAACCAGTCGGATCGGGTCGAGTCGGCTCTGTCTGCGCCGGGCTTTAGGCGATCTGCGCTTGCGATCTAGCCCGAGTTGCTAGCGATCTCGGTTCGGTGTGAATCGCACCAGTTCGCCGCGAGTCAGCCCGATCTCATTGCGTACGCGATCTTTTCGGTGCCCACTATGCGATCTCACGGCGACTTCCTATTGTTCCTATTTCCACGCATGCGTGCATGGTTGAGAATTACAGCCAGGTATTGTTCGATGTTGCCTGTCTTGACATCATAATGCGCTTTGCGAGTTTTTTTGATAAACCCAGTGCCCACTTTGCGATCTGCGCCTAGCGATCTTGCCCGAATAGAAGCGATCCACTGAGATCTGTGGTTAAGTCGCAAAGTGGGCACCAATGGTCGCACCAGTTCGCGGTAACTCGCGTCCGCAAGAGTGGTGTCGGTTGCGGTCGCAAGGTTTTGGACATGTTCAAAAATCTGGCGACCAGGTCGGTTTCGATCGCATTCGCGGCGATCTGGTGCGATCTGGTACGGCCTAACTCCAGTCTTCACTTGGAACTTATGATTACTGTTTCCGACTCTGCATGTGAAATTGGTGTAAAAGCTCTTAATTACAACAACTAGCTACTCTGGTATCCCATATTTGCGTAATATTCTCCAAAGGCTGTCTCGGTGGAAGCTATCGAATGCTTTGTCAAAGTCAACCAAATTAATATAGCGTTTTCTCTGCCATTATGTGCATTGCTCAATGATATTACGTAGTGCAAATATCTGGTCAGTGCACCCTCTTCCCTTCCGAAAACCTGCCTGTTCCCTTCTGAGACTTTGGTCAACAGCATCTGTGATACGGGTAATAATTATCTTTGTCAGTATTTTACTTGATATTGAGAGTAAGTGTGATCCCACGCCGGTCCCTTTCGTTAAAAAGATAATTACGATTGAAGTGTTCGGATGTTCTATTATCCAACGGATCGTCAGAACTGTGTACAAAGTGAGTGCAATTTTGCTCATTACTCGGCTATATAACGTCCATTTGACTTGAACTTTTCACATAATACCCTGTGGACATAACAGATAACAACTGTACACATTTGACCAACTATTTATTACTAATTGCAAATGGCAACAAAGTTACTAGATCCCTTTAAAGGGGAATTCCGCCCCAGAAATGTGATGTTTGCTATAAAATGAAGTGAATATGAAGAATCTTGGTCGAAAATCTGAGCCAAAACGGTAGAGCAATACAAAAGTTATGACAGGATGAACTTTGCTCCGATTTTTAGTATCGTTCGCAATTGCTATCGATCGTGACGTCACTTGCGAGCTGCAGCCATTTTGACTTCTACATGGAAATTTTACAAAATTTAAATTTTCTTCATAACAAAGCAAATTTATGAGCTTACAACTTCCAAAGAGGTTGGCCCATCGATATTCTATATGAATTCGTGAAAACAAGCAGAGAAAAATTAATTTTTAGCAACGAAAATGAGAAATAAGTGTATTTTCATGTACTAAAGCCATGGCGAGTTGCTCGTCAATGATGTTGCATATGGCGGCAATTTTGAAACGATCGCTCATTACTACATGATGTTCAAATTGGTATTACTCCCGTGTTTCTTGTCCGATTTTGATCAAATTTTCACCAATTATGCCTCTTATTCTGCTTATTCAAATAACGAATGTTTTTTTCAGGCCCGGAATACCCCTTTAAGCCCTCTGAACAAAGAGTCGATGACCCGACTGGTTTTCAGTCAGGCTAGAGTCTGTTTCGCCCAGTCATAGACGTTTCAATGTGTTGAATCGAACTCGAATGATCTGCGCCTGGTTATACAGGAGTCACGAGGCAACGTTTATATATGAGCTCCTTAAAGGGTGACTAAATTACAAATTTGATGTACATTTTTGTCATATATTTTATATTATTTTTTCTGTTACTTTTATTCTACCTGCTAAGCTCCACCCCTAAAAAATACCTCCAGCATTGATTTTTGTGGCATCATAATACCATTCAACCATCAGTTAGCTAGATAAACATGAACAAAAGATATGTTCTCACCTTCTAAGTACCTTATTGCATTAGCACTGGATGTTTTGATTGAAACCCTTCATTTCATGGTGAGTGGGCATTGTATAAAACATGCAATGCTATTGTGAACAGGTGGTCAGTTGATAGGAAGGGAAATATCAATGTATTTTGTTCATCTAGCTGACTGATGGTTGAATGGTATTATGATGTCACAAAAGTCAATGGCTTCTAGAGGGGTTTGTTTAGGGGTGAAGCTTAGCAGGTAGAATAAAAGTTATAGAAAATAGTATACAAAATATGACAAAAATGTACATCAAATAGTCAAAAGATATGTGATGTATTCATTAATACAGATCAACAAAAGTCAACATGCGTTTGTAATTTAGTCACCCTTTAAAGTGATAGTTGAGTTCTGGTAAAGAGAGTACAGTTCAAGTCAAACTGAATTTTAGTAACCAAAACCTCCACCATTACATAACAAACTAATAGTTATAACTCTACCATACTTGAAATGAATTCAAAATCACAAACGACTGAGTGAAAAGCCTTTTATCATTCAAACAAAGGCGTTCAAACTCAAGATGGCGCTCTCTAAAAACACATTGGTTTAAACCATTTTAAATAAAATATTGTGCGTGTGAAGGTTCGTAAAAATAGTGATTAGATAGATAAATAATGAACAACTATTAAAAAACTTCTTTTGAAAATTTTTGAAAAGAGGAAGCATTAACAATTGTAACGGTTGTTTCAAAATTAGCTAATAATTATTTGTAGGGCCTCACATTTATTACAAATTGTCACGTTTATGGATATTTCAGCCGTTTCTGAACCGATTTTGATCAAATAAAGTTTATTCTGTCGCTAAAATATTATGCTCTTCCAAATTTTACACTCAAAATTTTGTTTTATCTCACAAAAAAATTATTATGTGTAGCGCCCTCTCTACCAAAACTCAGCTATCCCTTTAACCGACTAAAGCCCTAAGCACACAGAGCAGACTCGACATGCTCGACGCGGTTTTCATTTGGATTGGCTAAGTTTTCTGTGCCTCGCGAAACATATTTTACCAGTCGAGAGACAGTCGGATGCCAGTCGGTGTCGATTCAACACGATGAATCGGCTCCGACCGACCGGGCCCAGACTCTAGCCTAATTGGAAATCAGTCGGATCGGGTCGAGTCGGCTCTGTCTGCGCCGGGCTTTAAACCAGTCGGATCCGGTCGAGTCGGCACAGTGTCGAAGGGCAATCTTGTTGAACGATCATGGCAATATTAGTCAAAAATATCAAATTTTTGACTGTCAAAATTTACACGAATTAACGTGCACAAAAATATTTAGTTTCAACCAAATTATTGTAACGTAATTGTATATACTTGCGCAGCACATAAAATAAATGGTTGAACAATTTAATCAGGTATTTTTTTAATGCGTGTTACATTATTAGTACTAAATTTCTGTGTAAAATCTCATTATTAGTACATTCAATATATATTCGATTTGTTTTTTTAAAAAATGTATGATAACGTCTTGTCAACGTGAACAATAACATCTTCAACTAATAACATGATATATCGCAGTGGGTGCTGACAGTGTATGATATGATCGATTATGATGTTAGAAGCATGACATCGATCATAAGTTAAAATTAAATAAATTTAAACATAAGATAGAGAAACTGACCAGAAATATAAAACATGAATGCAAGAGAGCGAAGAAAATGGGATTCCTCCGGGGCGTCGATCTGTCATTGATTTCCATTCATCAGGGAGGGGGGGGGGGGGTGATCTATTCATTTATCCCCCTAATGAATAGGTATTACGTAAGTATCGACGCCCATGGCGCATGAGTTATAGAAAACCCTAGTGCGATGCTCACCCATGAAGACCCTAAGTTTTTGATGCTCGTGTGGTCAGAAAGTACTATAAATCTGACATAAAACCGAAGGATAAAAATCAAGTTGGGAAATGTGCCAAGGATCACCGAAGTGATGCGGCTTTTTACGTAATTATTTCAAACATGTAGAGAAACTGACTAGAAATGAATATTATATTTTTGCTTATAATATATCACAATCGATCATATTGTACAATGATCGATGTTATGTTTATAACTTACTTACTTACTTACTTACTGCCCATTATGCCTCCTGGCACATAATGCAGCAACAACAGTTTCCCACTCCTTCCGATCCTGGGCCAGTCTCTGGATGGTTCCCCATGTGCGGTTCAGGTCTTTCAGGTCTTTAATCTCCCCTTTTTTTTCCCCTTCCACAGTTCTTCGCCAAGTGTTTTTTTGCCTTCTGGTGTCCAGTGGAGAGCTGTTCGTGTAATGGTCACTGTCATGCACATCGTAAATTAATGCATTGAGCCATTTTGCGACATTTCACTTCCTGCCTCCCCCTATTCTCTGGGCTACTGCAATCGCCCCAATTGCAAAATCACTACACATAATGCACCATTTGAAAGGTATATAATAAGGCTTTATTGTGTCACCGATTTCGAGTATTCTTATAAAAAAAAATACGAGAGATATGATCGATCAAACTTGAGTTTCCGAACTTTTGTTGAGGTTTATACAAAGACACTACAAGGGGAAGACTGGACCCTTTCGCGGATTTTGTGTAACGCTGAATTTCGTACATGGGGAAGGGCGCCCCTAGCGTTGAGTAAGTAAACTTCTTGTTGTTTTCGCGCGTAGCCATTGAAAACACAATAGGGAACAGGTAGTGAAGTATCAAATTCCTTCTTATTTTTGCTTTTTTATCTCAAAATGTACACCAAATATTAAAAGGAGTTTGTTTCTAAGTTTGTCTTTTACAGGTGAAAACAGGTTAACCCCCCCCCCCCCCCCCCCCTTGGGCTGCCAAGCGAAAATGTGATGTGCATAGAAAAACGCAATCATGTGTCTAAACCCACACAGTATCCGCATCGTCATTGAGTCAACCCCCCCCCCCCCCCCCCCCCTCCCCTTAGCAAAAGCTCGATCCGCGGAGACACACAGACTGTATGAATATCACCAGGGAATGTAATTATTAGAGAATGCTAGAGATAAGAGCTACACACGTTTTGTTGTGTTTGGATATCAGAATGTCCGAAATTCGGTATATTTCTGATTGCCAAAAAAAAGAATGAAGATCTTCTGATTTGTGTTGTATATAATATTCGCATTTATATACATGTCATGTATAACAAATTATATATTTAGTTTTGCCAACGCATAAGTGGAACCATTACGTGAAAAGTAATTACAGTGCTTTTTAAATATATCTTTATATGCCGCAAATAGGAAAATGAATCAAAATGTAATAGCGACGTTATATCAGGCCTGCGTTATTTCATTATTCATGTTAAAGATTAAATGCATTATATTGCGCCTACTTAGAAACATAACATCGATCATTGTACGATGTGATCGATTATGATGTATAGAGATTATGTTTGAAATAATTATGCAAAATGCTGCATCACTTCGGTAATCCTTGGTACATTTCCCAACTTGATTTTCATCCTTCGGTTTTATGTCAGATTTATAGTACTTTCTGACCACACGAGTATTGACAACTAAGGGGTTTCAGGGATGAGCATTACACTAGGGTTTTCTAAAACTCATGCGCCATGGGCGTCGATACTTACGTAATACCTATAATTCATCGAGGGGGGGGGGGGGGGGATGAATGAATAGATCACCACCCCCCCCCCCCCGATGAATGGGTATCAATGACAGATCGACGCCCATGTCATGCGCTAGAGCGCCGGTCTAGCAATACGGAGCATACGGGTCCTATTTCCAGAGGAATCCCATTTTCTGCGCTCTCTTGCTTTCATGTTTTATATTTCTGGTCAGTTTCTCTATCTTATGTTTACATTTATTTAATTTTAAGTTATGATCGATGTCATGCTTCTAACATCATAATCGATCATATCATACACTGTCAGCACCCACTGCGATATATCATGTTATTAGTTGAAGATGTTATTGTTCACGTTGACAAGACGTTATCATACATTTTTTTTTTCAAACAAATCAAATATATTTTGAATGTACTAATAAAAACATTTTACACAGAAATCTAGTACTAATAATGTAACACGCGTTTAAAAAAATACCTCATTAAATTTTCCAACCATTTATTTTATGTTCATGTTCTTTCAACAACATTGCCTTCCGTACACTGAGCCGACTCGACCCGATCCGACTGGTTTAAAGCCCGGCGCAGACAGAGCCGACTCGACCCGATTCGACTGGTTTTCATTCGGATCGGCTCAGTTTTCAGTGCCTTGCGACACACATTTTGCCAGTCGAAAGACAGTCGGATGTTAGTTGGGGCCAATTCAACACGATGAAACGGATCCGACCGACCGGGCCCACCTCTAGCCTGATTGGAACCAGTCGGATCGGGTCGAGTCGGCTCTGTCTGCGCCGGGCTTTAGGCGATCTGCGCTTGCGATCTAGCCCGAGTTGCTAGCGATCTCGGTTCGGTGTGAATCGCACCAGTTCGCCGCGAGTCAGCCCGATCTCATTGCGTACGCGATCTTTTCGGTGCCCACTATGCGATCTCACGGCGACTTCCTATTGTTCCTATTTCCACGCATGCGTGCATGGTTGAGAATTACAGCCAGGTATTGTTCGATGTTGCCTGTCTTGACATCATAATGCGCTTTGCGAGTTTTTTTGATAAACCCAGTGCCCACTTTGCGATCTGCGCCTAGCGATCTTGCCCGAATAGGAGCGATCCACTGAGATCTGTGGTTAAGTCGCAAAGTGGGCACCAATGGTCGCACCAGATCGCTGTAACTCGCGTCCGCAAGAGTGGTGTCGGTTGCGGTCGCAAGGTTTTGGACATGTTCAAAAATCTGGCGACCAGGTCGGTTTCGATCGCATTCGCGGCGATCTGGTGCGATCTGGTACGGCCTAACTCCAGTCTTCACTTGGAACTTATGATTACTGTTTCCGACTCTGCATGTGAAATTGGTGTAAAAGCTCTTAATTACAACAACTAGCTACTCTGGTATCCCATATTTGCGTAATATTCTCCAAAGGCTGTCTCGGTGGAAGCTATCGAATGCTTTGTTAAAGTCAACCAAATTAATATAGCGTTTTCTCTGCCATTATGTGCATTGCTCAATGATATTACGTAGTGCAAATATCTGGTCAGTGCACCCTCTTCCCTTCCGAAAACCTGCCTGTTCCCTTCTGAGACTTTGGTCAACAGCATCTGTGATACGGGTAATAATTATCTTTGCCAGTATTTTACTTGATATTGAGAGTAAGTGTGATCCCACGCCAGTCCCTTTCGTTAAAAGGATATTTACGATTGAAGTGTTCAGATGTTCTATTATCCAACGGATCGTCAGAACTGTGTACAAAGTGAGTGCAATTTTGCTCATTACTCGGCTATATAACGTCCATTTGACTTGAACTTTTCACATAATACCCTGTGGACATAACAGATAACAACTGTACACATTTGACCAACTATTTATTACTAATTGCAAATGGCAACAAAGTTACTAGATCCCTTTAAGCCCTCTGCACACAGAGTCGATGACCCGACTGGTTTTCAGTCAGGCTAGAGTCTGTTTCGCCCAGTCATAGACGTTTCAATGTGCTGAATCGAACTCGAATGATCTGCGCCTGGTTATACAGGAGTCACGAGGCAACGTTTATATATGAGCTCCTTAAAGGGTGACTAAATTACAAATTTGATGTACATTTTTGTCATATATTTTATATTATTTTTTCTGTTACTTTTATTCTACCTGCTAAGCTCCACCCCTAAAAAATACCTCCAGCATTGATTTTTGTGGCATCATAATACCATTCAACCATCAGTTAGCTAGATAAACATGAACAAAAGATATGTTCTCACCTTCTAAGTACCTTATTGCATTAGCACTGGATGTTTTGATTGAAACCCTTCATTTCATGGTGAGTGGGCATTGTATAAAACATGCAATGCTATTGTGAACAGGGGGTCAGTTGATAGGAAGGGAAATATCAATGTATTTTGTTCATCTAGCTGACTGATGGTTGAATGGTATTATGATGTCACAAAAGTCAATGGCTTCTAGAGGGGTTTGTTTAGGGGTGAAGCTTAGCAGGTAGAATAAAAGTTATACAAAATAGTATACAAAATATGACAAAAATGTACATCAAATAGTCAAAAGATATGTGATGTATTCATTAATACAGATCAACAAAAGTCAACATGCGTTTGTAATTTAGTCACCCTTTAAAGTGATAGTTGAGTTCTGGTAAAGAGAGTACAGTTCAAGTCAAACTGAATTTTAGTAACCAAAACCTCCACCATTACATAACAAACTAATAGTTATAACTCTACCATACTTGAAATGAATTCAAAATCACAAACGACTGAGTGAAAAGCCTTTTATCATTCAAACAAAGGCGTTCAAACTCAAGATGGCGCTCTCTAAAAACACATTGGTTTAAACCATTTTAAATAAAATATTGTGCGTGTGAAGGTTCGTAAAAATAGTGATTAGATAGATAGATAATGAACAACTATTAAAAAACTTCTTTTGAAAATTTTTGAAAAGAGGAAGCATTAACAATTGTAACGGTTGTTTCAAAATTAGATAATAATTATTTGTAGGGCCTCACATTTATTACAAATGGTCACGTTTATGGATATTTCAGCCGTTTCTGAACCGATTTTGATCAAATAAAGTTTATTCTGTCGCTAAAATATTATGCTCTTCCAAATTTTACACTCAAAATTTTGTTTTATCTCACAACAAAATTATTATGTGTAGCGCCCTCTCTACCAAAACTCAGCTATCCCTTTAACCGACTAAAGCCCTAAGCACACAGAGCAGACTCGACATGCTCGACGCGGTTTTCATTTGGATTGGCTAAGTTTTCTGTGCCTCGCGAAACATATTTTACCAGTCGAGAGACAGTCGGATGCCAGTCGGTGTCGATTCAACACGATGAATCGGCTCCGACCGACCGGGCCCAGACTCTAGCCTAATTGGAAATCAGTCGGATCGGGTCGAGTCGGCTCTGACGTCTGCGCCGGGCTTTAAACCAGTCGGATCCGGTCGAGTCGGCACAGTGTCGAAGGGCAATCTTGTTGAAAGATCATGGCAATATTAGTCAAAAATATCAAATTTTTGACTGTCAAAATTTACACGAATTAACGTGCACAAAAATATTTAGTTTCAACCAAATTATTTTAACGTAATTGTATATACTTGCGCAGCACATAAAATAAATGGTTGAACTATTTAATCAGGTATTTTTTTAATGCGTGTTACATTATTAGTACTAAATTTCTGTGTAAAATCTCATTATTAGTACATTCAAAATATATTTGATTTGTTTTTAAAAAAATGTATGATAACGTCTTGTCAACGTGAACAATAACATCTTCAACTAATAACGTAATATATCGCAGTGGGTGCTGACAGTGTATGATATGATCGATTATGATGTTAGAAGCATGACATCGATCATAAGTTAAAATTAAATAAATTTAAACATAAGATAGAGAAACTGACCAGAAATATAAAACATGAATGCAAGAGAGCGAAGAAAATGGGATTCCTCTGGGGCGTCGATCTGTCATTGATTTCCATTCATCAGGGAGAGGGGGGGGGGGGGTGATCTATTCATTTATCCCCCTAATGAATAGGTATTACGTAAGTATCGACGCCCATGGCGCATGAGTTATAGAAAACCCTAGTGCGATGCTCACCCATGAAGACCCTAAGTTTTTGATGCTCGTGTGGTCAGAAAGTACTATAAATCTGACATAAAACCGAAGGATAAAAATCAAGTTGGGAAATGTGCCAAGGATCACCGAAGTGATGCGGCTTTTTACGTAATTATTTCAAACATGTAGAGAAACTGACTAGAAATGTATATTATATTTTTGCTTATAATATATCACAATCGATCATATTGTACAATGATCGATGTTATGTTTATAACTTACTTACTTACTTACTTACTGCCCATTATGCCTCCTGGCACATAATGCAGCAACAACAGTTTCCCACTCCTTCCGATCCTGGGCCAGTCACTGGATGGTTCCCCATGTGCGGTTCAGGTCTTTCAGGTCTTTAATCTCCCCTTCCACAGTTCTTCGCCAAGTGTTTTTTTTGCCTTCTGGTGTCCAGTGGAGAGCTGTTCGTGTAATGGTCACAGTCATGCACTCGTAAATTAAATGCATTGAGCCATTTTGCGACATTTCACTTCCTGCCTCCCCCTATTCTCTGGGCTACTGCAATCGCCCCAATTGCAAAATCACTACACATAATGCACCATTTGAAAGGTATATAATAAGGCTTTATTGTGTCACCGATTTCGAGTATTCTTATAAAAAAAAATACGAGAGATATGATCGATCAAACTTGAGTTTCCGAACTTTTGTTGAGGGTTTATACAAAGACACTACAAGGGGAAGACTGGACCCTTCGCGGATTTTGTGTAACGCTGAATTTCGTACATGGGGAAGGGCGCCCCTAGCGTTGAGTAAGTAAACTTCTTGTTGTTTTCGCGCGTAGCCATTGAAAACACAATAGGGAACTGGTAGTGAAGTATCAAATTCCTTCTTATTTTTGCTTTTTTATCTCAAAATGTACACCAAATATTAAAAGGAGTTTGTTTCTAAGTTTGTCTTTTTACAGGTGAAAACAGGTTAACCCCCCCCCCCCCCCCCCGCCCCTTGGGCTGCCAAGCGAAAATGTGATGTGCATAGAAAAACGCAATCATGTGTCTAAACCCACACAGTATCCGCATCGTCATTGAGTCAACCCCCCCCCCCCCCTCCCCTTAGCAAAAGCTCGATCCGCGGAGACACACAGACTGTATGAATATCACCAGGGAATGTAATTATTAGAGAATGCTAGAGATAAGAGCTACACACGTTTTGTTGTGTTTGGATATCAGAATGTCCGAAATTCGGTATATTTCTGATTGCCAAAAAAAGAATGAAGATCTTCTGATTTGTGTTGTATATAATATTCGCATTTATATACATGTCATGTATAACAAATTATATATTTAGTTTTGCCAACGCATAAGTGGAACCATTACGTGAAAAGTAATTTCAGTGCTTTTTAAATATATCTTTATATGCCGCAAATAGGAAAATGAATCAAAATGTAATAGCGACGTTATATCAGGCCTGCGTTATTTCATTATTCATGTTAAAGATTAAATGCATTATATTGCGCCTACTTAGAAACATAACATCGATCATTGTACGATGTGATCGATTATGATGTATAGAGATTATGTTTGAAATAATTATGCAAAATGCTGCATCACTTCGGTAATCCTTGGTACATTTCCCAACTTGATTTTCATCCTTCGGTTTTATGTCAGATTTATAGTACTTTCTGACCACACGAGTATTGACAACTAAGGGGTTTCAGGGATGAGCATTGCACTAGGGTTTTCTATAACTCATGCGCCATGGGCGTCGATACTTACGTAATACCTATAATTCATCGAGGGGGGGGGGGGGGATGAATGAATAGATCACCACCCCCCCCCCCCCCCCGATGAATGGGTATCAATGACAGATCGACGCCCATGTCATGCGCTAGAGCGCCGGTCTAGCAATACGGAGCATACGGGTCCTATTTCCAGAGGAATCCCATTTTCTTCGCTCTCCTGCTTTCAAGTTTTATATTTCTGGTCAGTTTCTCTATCTTATGTTTACATTTATTTAATTTTAAGTTATGATCGATGTCATGCTTCTAACATCATAATCGATCATATCATACACTGTCAGCACCCACTGCGATATATCATGTTATTAGTTGAAGATGTTATTGTTCACGTTGACAAGACGTTATCATACATTTTTTTTTCAAACAAATCAAATATATTTTGAATGTACTAATAAAAACATTTTACACAGAAATCTAGTACTAATAATGTAACACGCGTTTAAAAAAATACCTCATTAAATTTTCCAACCATTTATTTTATGTGCTGCGCAAGTATCAATACTTACATAACCATAACCTTTCTGAAAATTAATATTTGTAAGCACGTTAATTCGTGTAAATTTTGACAGTCAAAAATTTGATATTTTTGACTAATATTGTCATGTTCTTTCAACAACATTGCCTTCCGTGCACTGAGCCGACTCGACCCGATCCGACTGGTTTAAAGCCCGGCGCAGACAGAGCCGACTCGACCCGATTCGACTGGTTTTCATTCGGATCGGCTCAGTTTTCAGTGCCTTGCGACACACATTTTGCCAGTCGAAAGACAGTCGCGACGTTAGTTGGGGCCAATTCAACACGATGAAACGGATCCGACCGACCGGGCCCACCTCTAGCCTGATTGGAACCAGTCGGATCGGGTCGAGTCGGCTCTGTCTGCGCCGGGCTTTAGGCGATCTGCGCTTGCGATCTAGCCCGAGTTGCTAGCGATCTCGGTTCGGTGTGAATCGCACCAGTTCGCCGCGAGTCAGCCCGATCTCATTGCGTACGCGATCTTTTCGGTGCCCACTATGCGATCTCACGGCGACTTCCTATTGTTCCTATTTCCACGCATGCGTGCATGGTTGAGAATTACAGCCAGGTATTGTTCGATGTTGCCTGTCTTGACATCATAATGCGCTTTGCGAGTTTTTTTGATAAACCCAGTGCCCACTTTGCGATCTGCGCCTAGCGATCTTGCCCGAATAGGAGCGATCCACTGAGATCTGTGGTTAAGTCGCAAAGTGGGCACCAATGGTCGCACCAGATCGCTGTAACTCGCGTCCGCAAGAGTGGTGTCGGTTGCGGTCGCAAGGTTTTGGACATGTTCAAAAATCTGGCGACCAGGTCGGTTTCGATCGCATTCGCGGCGATCTGGTGCGATCTGGTACGGCCTAACTCCAGTCTTCACTTGGAACTTATGATTACTGTTTCCGACTCTGCATGTGAAATTGGTGTAAAAGCTCTTAATTACAACAACTAGCTACTCTGGTATCCCATATTTGCGTAATATTCTCCAAAGGCTGTCTCGGTGGAAGCTATCGAATGCTTTGTTAAAGTCAACCAAATTAATATAGCGTTTTCTCTGCCATTATGTGCATTGCTCAATGATATTACGTAGTGCAAATATCTGGTCAGTGCACCCTCTTCCCTTCCGAAAACCTGCCTGTTCCCTTCTGAGACTTTGGTCAACAGCATCTGTGATACGGGTAATAATTATCTTTGCCAGTATTTTACTTGATATTGAGAGTAAGTGTGATCCCACGCCGGTCCCTTTCGTTAAAAAGATAATTACGATTGAAGTGTTCAGATGTTCTATTATCCAACGGATCGTCAGAACTGTGTACAAAGTGAGTGCAATTTTGCTCATTACTCGGCTATATAACGTCCATTTGATTTGAACTTTTCACATAATACCCTGTGGACATAACAGATAACAACTGTTCACATTTGACCAACTATTTATTACTAATTGCAAATGGCAACAAAGTTACTAGATCCCTTTAAGCCCTCTGCACAAAGAGTCGATGACCCGACTAGTTTTCAGTCAGGCTAGAGTCTGTTTCGCCCAGTCATAGACGTTTCAATGTGTTGAATCGAACTCGAATGATCTGCGCCTGGTTATACAGGAGTCACGAGGCAACGTTTATATATGAGCTCCTTAAAGGGTGACTAAATTACAAATTTGATGTACATTTTTGTCATATATTTTATTTTATTTTTTCTGTTACTTTTATTCTACCTGCTAATCTCCACCCCTAAAAAATACCTCCAGCATTGATTTTTGTGGCATCATAATACCATTCAACCATCAGTTAGCTAGATAAACATGAACAAAAGATATGTTCTCACCTTCTAAGTACCTTATTGCATTAGCACTGGATGTTTTGATTGAAACCCTTCATTTCATGGTGAGTGGGCATTGTATAAAACATGCAATGCTATTGTGAACAGGTGGTCAGTTGATAGGAAGGGAAATATCAATGTATTTTGTTCATCTAGCTGACTGATGGTTGAATGGTATTATGATGTCACAAAAGTCAATGGCTTCTAGAGGGGTTTGTTTAGGGGTGAAGCTTAGCAGGTAGAATAAAAGTTATAGAAAATAGTATACAAAATATGACAAAAATGTACATCAAATAGTCAAAAGATATGTGATGTATTCATTAATACAGATCAACAAAAGTCAACATGCGTTTGTAATTTAGTCACCCTTTAAAGTGATAGTTGAGTTCTGGTAAAGAGAGTACAGTTCAAGTCAAACTGAGTTTTAGTAACCAAAACCTCCACCATTACATAACAAACTAATAGTTATAACTCTACCATACTTGAAATGAATTCAAAATCACAAACGACTGAGTGAAAAGCCTTTTATCATTCAAACAAAGGCGTTCAAACTCAAGATGGCGCTCTCTAAAAACACATTGGTTTAAACCATTTTAAATAAAATATTGTGGTATTGTGTAATATATTAAGGTTCGTAAAAATAGTGATTAGATAGATAAATAATGAACAACTATTAAAAAACTTCTTTTGAAAATTTTTGAAAAGAGGAAGCATTAACAATTGTAACGGTTGTTTCAAAATTAGCTAATAATTATTTGTAGGGCCTCACATTTATTACAAATGGTCACGTTTATGGATATTTCAGCCGTTTCTGAACCGATTTTGATCAAATAAAGTTTATTCTGTCGCTAAAATATTATGCTCTTCCAAATTTTACACTCAAAATTTTGTTTTATCTCACAACCAAATTATTATGTGTAGCGCCCTCTCTACCAAAACTCAGCTATCCCTTTAACCGACTAAAGCCCTAAGCACACAGAGCAGACTCGACATGCTCGACGCGGTTTTCATTTGGATTGGCTAAGTTTTCTGTGCCTCGCGAAACATATTTTACCAGTCGAGAGACAGTCGGATGCCAGTCGGTGTCGATTCAACACGATGAATCGGCTCCGACCGACCGGGCCCAGACTCTAGCCTAATTGGAAATCAGTCGGATCGGGTCGAGTCGGCTCTGTCTGCGCCGGGCTTTAAACCAGTCGGATCCGGTCGAGTCGGCACAGTGTCGAAGGGCAATCTTGTTGAAAGATCATGGCAATATTAGTCAAAAATATCAAATTTTTGACTGTCAAAATTTACACGAATTAACGTGCACAAAAATATTTAGTTTCAACCAAATTATTGTAACGTAATTATATATACTTGCGCAGCACATAAAATAAATGGTTGAACAATTTAATCAGGTATTTTTTTAATGCGTGTTACATTATTAGTACTAAATTTCTGTGTAAAATCTCATTATTAGTACATTCAATATATATTTGATTTGTTTTTAAAAAAAATGTATGATAACGTCTTGTCAACGTGAACAATAACATATTCAACCAATAACGTAATATATCGCAGTGGGTGCTGACAGTGTATGATATGATCGATTATGATGTTAGAAGCATGACATCGATCATAAGTTAAAATTAAATAAATTTAAACATAAGATAGAGAAACTGACCAGAAATATAAAACATGAATGCAAGAGAGCGAAGAAAATGGGATTCCTCCGGGGCGTCGATCTGTCATTGATTTCCATTCATCAGGGAGGGGGGGGGGGGGGGGGGGTGATCTATTCATTTATCCCCCTAATGAATAGGTATTACGTAAGTATCGACGCCCATGGCGCATGAGTTATAGAAAACCCTAGTGCGATGCTCACCCATGAAGACCCTAAGTTTTTGATGCTCGTGTGGTCAGAAAGTACTATAAATCTGACATAAAACCGAAGGATAAAAATCAAGTTGGGAAATGTGCCAAGGATCACCGAAGTGATGCGGCTTTTTACGTAATTATTTCAAACATGTAGAGAAACTGACTAGAAATGTATATTATATTTTTGCTTATAATATATCACAATCGATCATATTGTACAATGATCGATGTTATGTTTATAACTTACTTACTTACTTACTTACTGCCCATTATGCCTCCTGGCACATAATGCAGCAACAACAGTTTCCCACTCCTTCCGATCCTGGGCCAGTCTCTGGATGGTTCCCCATGTGCAGTTCAGGTCTTTCAGGTCTTTAATCTCCCCTTCCACAGTTCTTCGCCAAGTGTTTTTTTGCCTTCTGGTGTCCAGTGGAGAGCTGTTCGTGTAATGGTCACGGTCATGCACTCGTAAATTAAATGCATTGAGCCATTTTGCGACATTTCACTTCCTGCCTCCCCCTATTCTCTGGGCTACTGCAATCGCCCCAATTGCAAAATCACTACACATAATGCACCGTTTGAAAGGTATATAATAAGGCTTTATTGTGTCACCGATTTCGAGTATTCTTATTTTAAAAAATACGAGAGATATGATCGATCAAACTTGAGTTTCCGAACTTTTGTTGAGGGTTTATACAAAGACACTACAAGGGGAAGACTGGACACTTCGCGGATTTTGTGTAACGCTGAATTTCGTACATGGGGAAGGGCGCCCCTAGCGTTGAGTAAGTAAACTTCTTGTTGTTTTCGCGCGTAGCCATTGAAAACACAATAGGGAACTGGTAGTGAAGTATCAAATTCCTTCTTATTTTTGCTTTTTTATCTCAAAATGTACACCAAATATTAAAAGGAGTTTGTTTCTAAGTTTGTCTTTTTACAGGTGAAAATTTCCAAGAAATATTTAATAGTAGACATGCAGAATCAACATTCACGTACAAGTTTCTTTGCTTGCTGTTAAAAAATAACTCATCAGGATTGTTGCTGTTACCTGTGTCATGGTTTAAAATCAAAATAGTAACATTTATTTGAATACCTCTTTTCTCTTTTTATGAAGAATTGTTGTTAACAAGAGTGTCACATCCAAAACACAAGCATTTTGTTAACTGTCTCATCGGAAATGCGATGCCTCAAAAATTCCAAGTCAAGTTAAAGTCATACAGGAATTCTGGTTCCTTTTTTCACTTTCTTCTCCAAATTCGCAATTTGTTTACTTCTCATTTTCTATGCCAAAAACTACAGAAATAAAAAAAAAAAAAGATATGCAGGATTTGAAAATTTTCATCTTTGTTGACAAATTTGCTCAAAAAGTAGAAATATCAAAAAACAAGTGTGCCTTATGTCTGCATATAATTCAAGTTCATACTTCTAGTAATCTAAATCCTGATATTTCATTTCATTCACCATGGATACATAAATATGAAATATGAACTTTTATGTGAAAATGTTATAAATCAAACTAGGGACAAAAAAATAATGAAATTAACTCCTGTCCATGTGGATATCAGGATTAGATTACTAGAAGTATGAACTTGAAATATATGCAGACATAAGGCACACTTGTTTTTTGATATTTCTGCTTTTTGAGCAAATTTGTCAACAAAGATGAAAATTTTCAAATCCTCGAATCTTTTTTTTTTTTTTTTTTCTGTATTTTTTTGCATAGAAAATGAGAAGTGAACATTATGTTTTAATCTGCGAATTTGGAGAAGAAAGTGAAAAGAGGAACCAGATTTCCTGCATGACTTTAACTAATAGGATGGGTTTTTTTTTGTTTCGATCACTTAAATAGAAAATCAAGTTCATCACATATAAACATGAGTCGACATTTTTTATTTAGTTTTGAGAAAGGAATCCCCTCAGAAAATTAAAAATCAAATTTATACAGAAGTATGCGGTGGTTGCTAGGGAAAATCTATGTTGCAACGAAACACTATACTTGATTTTTTTTTTTTTTTACTTCAAAGTCATGTCTGACGGCCAGACACAATTTTGCTTTTCCATTTTCAGTAATTTCATCATAGGAAAACACATGTTTTTATATCTACAATGATTGCACCATTTGTAAATAGATCTTTTTTGCCAAATTCCATTTGTTTTCCTTGTGGAAGGGGGTGTGGTCTTTTTAGTGCTGGTTTCCGTAGTGATTCTTATTCTTATTCATTATGTATTGTGATTAAAGTTGCCGAGTGACAGTCAATCGCTCTTATAAAACATGTCAAAGAAGTAAAACCAGGTGAAGATGGCCTCTATCCTGGTATACTGTTAAAGCACAGGTGTTCAGCATCCAAATATTATGTGCTTCCCCAACAGAGTTAAATGCCACTTGGCACCTCTTACCCTGAATCAAAGTGCTATTACAGGTCACACTAGGAACTGGAAAGACCATTCTATGGATAATCACAAATCATCAAATTTTGCACTTTGTATTTAACAAATTAATGTCTATAAAAACCTATGCATTTAATGTACATGTAAGGAATGGACACAATCCATACAATTTGTATACAAATTATATTTTTAATCAAAATAAAGGCAGAACATATGTGATAGGTATTTCTAACACCATTAACTATAGAGAAAATAGTGTAATACTTCGAAAGATTTGATCAAAAAGTGCTCGGTCTAATAATTGTTTACAAGGCTGTACATCAGAGTATACATACGTATATGATTTGTTTGTATCTGAAAACGTATGTTAAGACACGTATTTCAACTTTATATCTTGTCTAGAAGCGAATTTATACCAAATATGATGTTATGGCGGCCATTTTGAAACCTATAATGGCTGTCATCTTAGATTAGGATACTTACTTGACTTAAAACATCTCGGTATATGTCAAAATGATTTCCTTGTACCCAAACACATATGTTTGGACACTTATTTGAACTTTCTAATCTGTCCAGAAGCAAAGTTATGGAATAATCACTTTACAACGGCGGCCATTTTGTATTGTATAATGGCCGCCATCTTGGATTAGACTTTTCCTTGAACTAGAAACCTTCATACGATCGTTTTAAAAGATTGTTCCTATCTGAAAACATATATTTAGACACTTTAATGAACTTTCCAACTTGTCTATAAGGGACCAAGTGGAAGAAAATTAAAAATGTCGGCAATTTTGGACGCCATCTTGGATTCTGCCAAACCCTCAAATTAGATTATAGGGGACCTAAAGTGTGTTATTCTTCACACATTTCTGGACCTATCTTGAGAATTGTGGCTAGTTCAGAAAAATATCAGGGCTTTACATAACTATTTTGCCGAGCTATTGCACCACAATGGAATCTATTCTTTCTCCAAGAGGCATGTAACATAAAATTAAGAATCAAGAAGTATGCATTGGTTTCTAAGGGAAATGTATGTTGCTAGGAAACATAACTTGATTGATATTTACTTCAAATTCATGTTTGCCGACCAGGCAGCATTTTGCCTTTCCATTTACCGTGATGTCATCAAAGGAAAACAAATCTTTATGTCTACAATGGTTGCATCATTTGTAAATAAGTAATTTTTAAAATTCCAGTTTGATATCTTGTCAAAGGGGGCGTGGTCTATTCAGCACTGGTTTCCATGGTGATTATTCAAGTTGCGGCAATTTAAGTTGCCATTTTCAATAACTTCAGACAATTCGCTTAAAAATGAGGTTTGTTGATGCTTTAATCCATCCGGGTACATTACAATCCAAAATGTTGGCTCTCGCCTGTCACTTATTGCGCATTTAACACACTTTGCAGCATTCACATCAAACTAGTTGCCATAGCAACGGTTTATCAATTTAGCCTTAAATGGTGTATATGGATTCCTGGAACTCATGCCTTCCGAGGAAAACATATTCGGCCATATAAACCGCACGAGTAATGAGTAATGTGAGTTTCCATGAATTACATACAAATATCAATGCAATTAGAAGTTAGGATTATGTCACTGACCTTGAGTTGACCCCTAATGACCTCTAATGACCCTAGCAATAATGTTTCGTACTTGATATTCTAGAATCTGATAGCTGGTACAACACTCCTTAGTTCCTGAAAAAATCATAAACCTATGATGACTAGATATCAAAATGTTTTATTTTTTGTCGACATTTCGTTTTTCAGTGGAATCCACCGTTTCTGCGGGGTGTATTTGACCATGTGTCACAACAACGGCGTTGCCATGGTAACGTGCAACTTCTTGGGGTCGAAAATTCCAGTTTCGGATAGTTGAGATTTTTACCTTTACAATGATACCAGAAATAATTGGCCGTCCGAGGGGTGCAGCCAAATCGATTTTTTTCGGCCTCGGCTCATGGACTAATAGTATGCAATTAATTTTGGCAGTCAGAAATTTGATATATTTTGTACTAAATACCGGCAGGATCTTTCAACTACATTGACCTCCGGCCGTACACTGAGCCGTCTCGGCCCGATCCGACTGGCTTTATGTAAGGCTAGAGTCAGTTTCGGTCCGTCGGAGACGATCCAACATGTTGAATCGGCCTTGAATGACCTCCGACTGGAAAGACCGGAGTCCTAAGGTGGTTCGAGTCGGCTGTCTGCGCCAGGCATTAGTCGGCTAGGCGCTCAGTAAACGTTGCCTCATGACTCCTGTTTAACCAGTCGAGAGCCAGCGGCAGATCATTCGAGTTCGATTCAACACATTGAAACGACTAGGACTGAGCGAAACGGACTCTATTCAAGGGACAGGCCCTCTTTTACAAAACGTCTGAACAGTTATCAGTTGAAGGATGGGGATGAATGTAACATACACAAACCAAATAAGATCGAACAGCCCTGTACTTTGGATTCTACGAATGAAAAAACGAATGCGTTCCTCCATCAAACTATATACCGGTCAATACAGGAGTTTAACTAATTTAGCATAATATTACAACAATATTGTGCTTATTCTTGTAAATGTATTGTGAAGTCGACATTTGCAAAGGTTTGTCATGGAAAAAGAGGAGATTACTTACTTGGGAAAAAGAGGAGATTACTTACTTGGGAAGCACTGTTGGGCACGTTGGAGGCGCAGGCAAAGACATTAAGAACCGTCTTAACAAAGCCAGAAATGCATTCAGAATGCTCAATAATGTATGGAGATCACAGCAGTACAGCACCTAGACCAAGCTAAAAGTGTACCAGAGCTGTGTCCTTTCCCCTCTTCTGTACGGCTCTGAGTGTTGGAGAATGACGAAAAACGACCTCAATAAGCTGTCGGTCTTCCACACAAAGAGTCTGAGAAGAATATGTCGCATTTTCTGGGCAAACACCATTTCAAACGAAGCACTGTATGCCCAATGCCATCAAGACAGCATGGAAAACATCATCATGAGTAGAAGGTGGAGATGGATCGGACATGTAATGAGAAAGAACATAGATGACATCACACGAACAGCCCTACACTGGACACCAGAAGGCAAAAGAAAGAGGGGACGTCCTAAAAAACACTTGGCGAAGAACGGTGGAAGGGTAGATTAAAGACCTGAACCACACATGGGGAACCATCCAGAGACTGGCCAAGGATCGGAATGAGTGGAAGACTGTTGTTGCTGCCCTGTGTGCCAGGAGGCATACTGTGCAGTAAGTAAGTTATAAACATAACATCGATCATTGTACAATATGATCGATCGTGATTTATAAGCAAAAATATAATTTACAATTTTAGACAGTTTCTCTACATGTTTAAAACCATTATGCAAAAAGCTGCATCACTTCGGTGCAGTGTTGTATCCGAGTCCACCCAATCCGAGTCCGAGACCGAGTCCGAGTCCAGACTGTCCGAGTCCGAGACCGAGACCGAGTCCAGACCATCCGAGTCCGAGTCCGAGTCCGAGTCCAGACCATCCGAGTCCGAGTCCGAGTCCGAGTCCAACTCTTTTTTTTTTTTTTATTAATTATTTTTATTTTACATTGATTCATTTTCTTTTCCAAAGGCAATTGATCTATCACTCGATCAAGTGATTAACCCTAGATATGTGTCACATAATATGCACTCATTCCGGGCTCCACACTCACGTTTTTTTTTAACAGGCCCGTAGATTTGGGCCAGTAGATTTGTTTCAATTATTGTATGGGTATATTCGTTGTATTACTTATTATGGCGTTATGAAGGGTAATATAATCACCCGACGTTGTGAAATATTATATGTATATGCGAGCGAGCGGAGCGAGCTTGAAAATTTTACCTATTTCACAGCGGAAAATTGCCATTTATTTCAATTACTGTATGGTATATTCGTTTTATTACTTATGATATGGCGTTATAAAGGGTAATACAATCACCCGACGTTGTGAATATTTTGCATGCGAGCGAGCGGAGCGAGCTTGGAAATTTTACGTATTTCACAGCTGAAAATTGCCATTTATTTCAATTATCGTATGGGTATATTCGTTGTATTACTTATTATGGCGTTATGAAGGGTAATATAATCACCCGACGTTGTGAAATAATATTATGTATGCGAGCGAGCGGAGCGAGCTTGAAAATTGTACCTATTTCACAGCGGAAAATTGCCGTTTATTTCAATTACTGTATGGGTATATTCGTTTTATTACTTATGATATGGCGTTATAAAGGGTAATACAACCACCCGACGTTGTGAAATATTTTGTATGCGAGCGAGCGGAGCGAGCTTGAAAATTTTACCTATTTCACAGCGGAAAATTGCCATTTGTTTCAATTATTGTATGGGTATATTCGTTTTATTACTTATGATATGGCGTTATGAAGGGTAATATAATCACCCGACGTTGTGAAATATTATGTATGCGAGCGAGCGGAGCGAGCTTGAAAATTTTAGCAATTTCACAGCCAAAATCCCGGAGAAAATGAGGGAGAAAAGAGGGGAAAGGAATAAATGAAAAAAGGGACCCATGTCTAAGGATTTTTTTATGAAAAGGGGACCTATATTTAAGGATCTTTCTTGAAAAAGTCACCCTTCCCAGCGGCACATCCCCGTATACCCAATATACGTGACTACCCCCCCCCCCCCCCCCGGGTGTTTGATAGCCGAACACTTTCAGAATCGCGGTGTCAATTCATAAAAAAGACAGTATAAAATGAAAGTATACCTATCAAATATAAGCTTGGGCTATTTGTTGTGGATATGTAACTTGCGTGTCCATTCGTTTCCCACAAATGTGATTTTTTGCTCACTTTCTTGTCGGCTGTCAGTTCATTCGCGATCTCTTTTTCAAGCAACAATCGCTTGGTGGATTGGATAGAATATTTGGCTTGTTTCTTGCAGAATTATCAATGATTATAGCACAGAATAGCCAATATACAAGTATACAAAATATACGGAAATTGGCCGGTCTCGAGCTGGACTCGGCCCGAGTCATCGAGTCCACGTCCTTCAAGTCCGAGTCCGAGGCCGAGTCCAGGGTCCCCGAGTCCGAGTCCGAGGCCGAGGCCGGCAATGCCGGCCTCGAGTCCGGACTCGAGACCAAGACCGGCCTCGAGTCATACAACACTGCTTCGGTGATCATTGGCTCATTTCCCAACTTGATTTTTATCCTTCGGTTTTATGTCAGATGTATAGTACTTTCTGACCACACGAGCATCAAAAACAAAGGGGCTTCAGGGATGAGCATCGCACTAGGGTTTTCTATAACTCATGCGCCATGGGCGTCGATACTTACCTAAAACCTATTCATTAGGGGGATGAATGAATAGATCACCCCCCCCCCCCCCCCCCCCCCTGATGAATGGAAATCAATGACAGATCGACGCCCCGGAGGAATCCCATTTTCTTCGCTCTTTTGCATTCATGTTTTATATTTCTGGTCAGTTTCTCTATTTTATGTTTGAATTTATTTAATTTTAATTTATGATCGATGTCATGTTTCTAACATCATGATCGATCATATCATACACTGTCAGCACCCACTGCGATATATCATGTTCTTAGTTGGAATATGTTATTGTTCACGTTAACAAGACGTTATCGTTTACATACATTTTTTTTTCAAACAAATAACATATATTTTGAATCTACTAATGATAACATTTTACACAGAAATCTAGTACTAATAATGTAACACGCGTTAAAAAAATACCTGATTAAATTTTCCAACCATTTATTTCATGTGCTGCGCAAGTATATATACTTACGTTACAATGTCACTTTGAATTTTTTGCTAATGTGCACGTTAATTCGTGTAAATTTTGACAGTCAAAAATGTATATCTTTTTGACTAATATGGACAGGATCATTCAATAACATTGCCCTCCGTACACTGAGCCGACTCGACCCGATCCGACTGGTTTTAGTCGGTTAAAAGGTGACTAAATTACAAGCGCATGTTGACTTTTGTTGATCTGTAATAATGAATACACCACATATCTTTTGACTATTTGATGTACATTTCTGTCATATTTGTTTATATTATTTTTTCTATTACTTTTATTCTACCTGCTGAGCTTCACCCCTAAAAATAAAACCCTCCAGAAGCAATTGACTTTTGTGACATAATACCATTCAACCATCAGTTAGCTAGATGAACAAAATACATTGGCAATTCCCTTCCTATCTACTGACCACCCGTTCACAATAGCATTGCATGTATTATACAATGCCCACTCGCCATGAAAAGAAGGGTTTCAATGAAAACATCCAATGCTAATGCAATAAGGTACTTAGTGGGTGAGAACATATCTTTTGTTCATGTTTATCTAGCTAACTGATGGTTGAATGGTATTATGATGTCACAAAAATCAATGCTGTTTTTTTTTTAAGCGGTGGAGCTTAGCAGGTAGAATAAAAGTAACAGAAAAAATAATATAAAATATATGACAAAAATGTACATCAAATAGTCAAAAAATATGTGATGTATTCATTATTACAGATCAACAAAAGTCAACATTCATTTGTAATTTAGTCACTCTTTAAGGCGCTCATATATAAACGTTGCCTCGTGACTCCTGTATAACCAGGCGCAGATCATTCGAGCTCGATTCAACACATTGAAACGTCTATGACTGGGCGAAACGGACTCTAGCCGGACTGAAAACCAGTCGGGTCATCGACTCTGTGTGCAGAGGGCTTAAAGGGGTCTAGTAACTTCGTTGCCATGTGCAATTATTAATAAATAGTTGGTCAAATGTATATTGTTGTTATCTGATATGTCCACAGGGTAATTGTGTGAAAATTTCAAGTCAAACGGACGTTATATGGCCGAGTAATGAGCAAAAATACAAAGTGATATTCACTAACTCATTGCACTCACATTGTACACAGTTATGACTATCCGTTGGATAATTGAACATCTGAACACTTCAATCGTAAATATCTTTTTAACGAAAGGGACATATGAAAAACCGTAAACCTGTCGCATCATTTTGGTTTGTTAATACGAATACAACAAGGTATAAGTCTAATAAGGAACAGGTATAATTCCAATTGGATTTTATGCATTTGAACAATGTTACTAAGTCCCTTTAATGATAATAATAATAATAATAATAATAATAATAATAATAATAATAATAATAATAATAATAATAGGTACTTATATAGCGCCTGTTCCGTCTTTCGACGCTCGCGGCGCTTTTTGGAAAAGAAAACAAACAAACAAAGAAACATAAACAAAAAGTACATGTATACGTATATTGCACCTAATTATAAACATAACATCGATCATTGTACAATGTACATGTATACGTATATTGCACCTACTTATAAACATAACATCGATCATTGTACAAAGTACATGTATACGTATATTGCACCTACTTATAAACATAACATCGATCATTGTACAAAGTACATGTATACGTATATTGCACCTACTTATAAACATAACATCGATCATTGTACAATGTACATGTATACGTATATTGCACCCACTTATAAACATAACATCGATCATTGTACAAAGTACATGTATACGTATATTGCACCTACTTATAAACATAACATCGATCATTGTACAAAGTACATGTATACGTATATTGCACCCACTTATAAACATAACATCGATCATTGTACAAAGTACATGTATACGTATATTGCACCTACTTATAAACATAACATCGATCATTGTACAAAGTACATGTATACGTATATTGCACCTACTTATAAACATAACATCGATCATTGTACAAAGTACATGTACACATATTGCACCTACTTATAAACATAACATCGATCATTGTACAATGTACATGTATACGTATATTGCACCTACTTATAAACATAACATCGATCATTGTACAATGTACATGTATACGTATATTGCACCCACTTATAAACATAACATCGATCATTGTACAATGTGATCGATTGTGACATATAAGCAAAAATATAATATACATTTCTGGTCAGTTTCTCTATATGTTTGAAATAATTATGCAAAAAGCTGCATCACTTCGGTGATCCCTCGCATATTTCCCAATTTTATTTTTATCCTACTGTTTAATGTCAGATTTATAGTACTTTCTGACCACATGAGTATGGACAACTAATGGGCTTCAGTGATGAACATTGCACTAGGGTTTTCTTAGAGTACCTGCATAAAGAGAGTAGCGACATTTATTGTTCACAAAAATGGGATAAACATGGCGGAAGGAATTTAAAGGAGAATTCCGGACGAGTTTAAACAAAATACAGTATATTGGAAATAAATCTAGGGATGTGCTTGAATATTTTCAGTATTTGACTCTCTTTGGTTGATTTCTAAGAGATTTTTCTAATGTCATTAACTCTGAGGAAATAATTAAATTTATTGCACACAAGCATGAGACCATTATGTAGCACCCTCACTTTGCTCAATTTCTTGAGTAGGCTTGAATCCGGTGCCACTGCATTGTGATCACTGCATGTGTCATTCATAATAGCCGGTCATGCAGAGACAGCAAATTCAATAAACACGTTTACAGGACTTTGTGTCTATTCAAATTCCAATGAAAGCCAAACGTTTTACAATTTCGGGCAGGCAAGTATTTTCAAACGGTTCATCAAACGGTTCAACAATGTAGTAATGCTCAAAGGCACGGTTGAATGGCGCATCGTGGACTAAACTATTCATGATCGAGCATTGTATGGTCCGATCAAAAGAAGACATTCGCTGCAGTGTAAAAACATAGATAGGCGCATAGTGAGGGTCGCACGTCACAAATTGGTGCATTGTGGGATAGAACAAGCTCGCTCGCGAATTTGTGTCATTAGAATTTCAAAGCCAATTATAAGAACCCACAATCATACTTTTTTCATACCAAATTGTGTTTATTGACCTAGAATATCTGTCTTTCAATCATTAGAAGCTTGAACTCGAGTGGAAGTCCACTTTAAACCACTGAATGCTCAAAGAGGTTCAGTCATAGATTAGCGCATTGTTGAACTCAGCATTCATGCATGCACTAACTTAAACCAGCTGTCGCCATGTTTATCCCATTTGTGCACACCAGTTGTCGCTACTCTCTTTATGCAGGTACTCTAGGTTTTCTATAACTCGTGCGCCAAGTGCGTCGATACTTATGTAATACCTATTCATTAGGGGGGACGAATGAATAAACCCTCCCCCCTGATGAATGGGTATCAATGACAGATCGACGCCTCGGACGAATCCCATTTTCTTCGCTCTTTTGCATTCATGTTTTATATTTGTGGTCAGTTTCTCTATTTTATGTTTGAATTATTTTAATGTTAAGTTATGATCGATGTCATGTTTCTAACATTATAATCGATCATGTCATAATCCTGTCAGCACTTACTGCGATATATCCTGTTATTAGTTAAAGATGTTATTTTTCACGTTGAAAAGACGTTATCGTTTACATTAACAAAAAATTCAAACAAATAAAATATATTTTGAATGTACAAATAATAACATTTTACACAGAAATCTAGTACTAATAATGTAACACGCGTTAAAAAAAAACCTGATTAAATATGTCAACCATTTATTTTATGTGCTGCGCAAATAAATAAACTTACATTACAATCATACTTCGACTTGGTGTGCACGTTAATTCGTGCAAATTTTGGCAGTCAAGAATTTTTGATATTTTTGACTAATATTGACATGATCTTTCAACATCATTTCCCTGCGTACACTGAGTCTACTCGATGAATCCAAATGGTTTTAGTCGGTTAAAGGGTGACTAAATTACAAATGCACATATCTATTGACTGATGCACATTTTTGTCATGTTTTGTATACTATTTTCTATTACTTTTATTCGTATACCTGCTAAGCTTCACCCCTTAACAAAAACCGTCCAGAGCAATGGACTTTTGTGACATCATAATACATACCATTCAACCATCAGTTAGCTAGATAAAAATCGTAAAAATATTAGATATTAGATAGACAGATTATCAACAACTATTACAAAACTTCTTTTGAACATTTCTTAAAAGTGGAAGCATTTTGGTTCAAAATTAGCTAATATTTGTTGGGCCCCACATTTATTACAAATGGTCACGTTTATGGATATTTCAGCCGTTTCTGAACAAATTTTGATCAAATGAACATTATTCTGTCACTAAAGTATTATGCTCTTCCAAATGTTACACTCAGTTTGATTTTATCTGACAACTAAATTATTGTGTAGCGCCCTCTCTACCAAAACTCATCTATCCCTTTAACCGACGCAAACCAGTCGGATCGGGTTGAGTCGGCACAGTGTACGCAGGGCAATGTTTTTGGAAAATCATCTCAATATTAGTCAAAAATATCAACATTTTTTACTGTCAAAATTTAAACGTTATTAACGTTAAAAAAATACAGTCTAAAACATTGATTGTAACATAAATGTATTCACTTGCGCAGCATATAAAATAAATGGTTGGAAAATTTAATCAGGTATATTTTTAACGCGTGTTACATTATTAGTACTAGATTTCTGTGTACAATGTTACTATTAGTAGATTCAAAATATGTTTTCTGTGTTTGATACAAATGTATGATAACGTCTTGTCAACGTGAAAAGTAACATCTTCAACTAATAACAGGATATATCGCAGTGGGTGCTGACAGTGTATGATATGATCGATTATGATGTTAGAAACATGACATCGATCATAAGTTGAAATTAAATAAATTCAATAGAGAAACTGACCAGAAATATAAAACATGAATGCAAAAGAGCGAAGGAAATGGGATTTCTCCGGGGCGGCAATGACAGATCGACGCCCCGGAGAAGTCTCATTTTCTTCGCTCTTTTGCATTCATGTTTTATATTTCTTGTCAGTTTCTCTATTTTATGTTTAAATTTCAAGTTATGATCGATGTCATGTTTCTAACATCATAATCGATCATATTATACCCTGGCACGACCTAATGCGATATATCATGTTATTAGTTGAAGAGTTTGCTGTTCACGGTGTCGAGACGTTATCCTTTACAAAACGTTTTTCAAGCAAATTATATATATTTTGAATGTACAAATAATAACATTTTACACAGAAATCTAGTACTAATAATGTAACACACGTTAAAAAAATACCTGATTAAATCTTCCCACCATTTATTTTATATGCTGCGCAAGTATATAAACTTACATTACAATAACAGCTCAACTTTCTATGCACGTTAAATTCGTGCAAATTTTAGCAGTCAAGAATTTTCATATTTTTGACTATTTTTATATTTTTGACATGATATTTCAACAACATTGCCCTGCATACACTGAGTCTATTCAACCACATCCGAATGGTTTTAGTCGGTTAGTAAAGGGTGACTAAATTACAAATGCATGTTGACTTTTCTTGATCTTTAATAATAAATACATCACATATCTTTTGACTATTTGATGTACATTTTTGTCATATTTTGTATACCATTTTCTATTACTTTTATTCTACCTGCTAAGCTTCACCCCTTAAAAAAAAAAACGTCCAGAAGCAATCGACTTTTGTAACATCATAATACCATTCAACCATCAGTTAAGGGCCCGTTACACATTCACGGTGCCAACACGGATGACCACGGATTGACGGTCTGTTTGTTGTTGTTTTGGTTTAATGGCAATCAGTCAAATGTTGCCCATATTGTTGTCAACCGGGGTACACCCAGTTGTGTCCGGGATGCTCCGTGTTGTCTCCGGATTGATCCGTGTTGTATCCGGCGTGATCCGTGTTGCCTCCGGCGTGATGCTTGGGCGCACCAGGGGAAATTAAACGTGCACAATTTTCACCCCGGATGAAATCAGTCCTTGTTGGTACCGTGTTGGTACCGTGTTGGCACCGTGGACGTCCGTGTTGGTTCCGTGTTGGCACCGTGGCATCTCAGACAAAAAAATTATTATGTGTAGCGCGCCCTCTCTACCAAAACTAAAACCAGTTGGATCGGGTCGAATCGGCACAGCATGTACGCAGGGCAATGTTTTTAGAAGATAATGTCAATATTAGATTAGTAGTCAAAAATATCAAAATCTTTGACTGTCAAAATTTACACGTATTAACGTGCACAAAAATATTTAGTTTCACAAATTTATCGTGACGTAAGCTTATGTACTTGCGCAGCACATAAAATAAATGGTTGAAGAATTCAATCAGGTATTTTTTTAACGCGTGTTAGATTATTAGTTAATGATTTCTGTGAAGAATATTATTATTAGTACATTCAAAATATATTTTATTTGTTAAAACAAAAAAAAATGTATGACAACGTCTTGTCAATGAAAACAGTAACATCTTCAACTTATAACAGGATATATCACAGTGGGTGCTGACAGTGTATGATATGATCGATTATGATGTTAGAAACATGACATCATAACTTGAAATTAAATCAATTCAAACATAAAATAGAGAAACTGACCAGAAATATAAAACATGAATGCAAAAGAGCGAACAAAATCAGATTCTTCCGGGGCATCGATCTTTCATTGATACCCATTCATCGGGGGATGATCTATTCATTCATCCCCCCCTAATGAAAAGGTATTACGTAAGTATCGACACCCATGGCGCTTGAGTTATAGAAAACCCTAGTGCGATGCTCATCCCTGAACTCCCTTAGTTTTTTTTATGCCCGTGTGATCAGAAAGTGCTGTAAATATGACATTAATGAGCAAAAATACAAAGTGATATTCACTAACTCATTGCACTCACATTGTACACAGTTATGACTATCCGTTGGATAATTGAACATCTGAACACTTCAATCGTAAATATCTTTTTAACGAAAGGGACATATGAAAAACCGTAAACCTGTCCCATCATTTTGGTTTGTTAATACGAAGACAAGGTATAAGTCTAATAAGGGAACAGCTATAATTCCAATTGGATTTTATGCATTTGGACAATGTTACTAAGTCCCTTTACAGGGATAGTTGAGTTTTGGTAGAGAGGGCGCTAGACTACTTATTTTTGTTGTGAGGTAATGAAAAACTGAGTGTAAAATTTGAAAGAGCATAATATTTAAATAATAAAATCATCTTTGTTTGATCAAAATCGGTTCAGAGACGGCTGAAATATCCATAAATATAACAATTTGTAATAAAGCTGGGGCCCCAGGTTTATTAGAGAATTTTGAACCAGCCGTTAAACATTTGTTTTAAATGCTTCCTCTTTTCAAAAAGTTACAAAATAGGTATTTAAATAGTTGTTGGTTATTTCTCTATCTAATCACTATTTCAACAAAACATCACATGCACAATATTTTATTCAAAATGGTTGAAACCGATGAGTGTTTAGAGAGCGCCCTCTTACGTTTTAACGGCTCTTTTTGAATGATAACATGATCTTTACTACGTCATTTGTAATGTTGTGTTCCTTTCTAGTTATAACTATGAGTTTGTAATGTAATGATGCAGGTTTTGGTTACTAAAATTCAGTTTCACCTAAACTGTACTCTCCTTACCAGAACTCAACTATCCCTTTAATGATAATAATAATAATAATAATAATAATAATAGGTACTTATATAGCGCACGTTCCGTCTTTCGACGCTCGCGGCGCTTTTTGGAAAAAGAAAACAAACAAACAAACAAACATAAACAAAAAGTACATGTATACGTATATTGCACCTACTTATAAACATAACATCGATCATTGTACAAAGTACATGTACACATATTGCACCTACTTATAAACATAACATCGATCATTGTACAAAGTACATGTATACGTATATTGCACCTACTTATAAACATAACATCGATCATTGTACAAAGTACATGTATACGTATATTGCACCTACTTATAAACATAACATCGATCATTGTACAAAGTACATGTATACGTATATTGCACCTACTTATAAACATAACATCGATCATTGTACAATGTACATGTATACGTATATTGCACCTACTTATAAACATAACATCGATCATTGTACAATGTGATCGATTGTGACATATAAGCAAAAATATAATATACATTTCTGGTCAGTTTCTCTACATGTTTGAAATAATTATGCAAAAAGCTGCATCACTTCGGTGATCCCTCGCATATTTCCCAATTTTATTTGTATCCTTTTGTTTAATGTCAGATTTATAGTACTTTCTGACCACATGAGTATGGACAACTAATGGGCTTCAGTAATGAGCATCGCACTAGGGTTTTCTTAGAGTACCTGCATAAAGAGAGTAGCGACATCTATTGTTCACAAAATGGGATAAACATGGCGGAAGGAATTTAAACCACTGAATGCTCAAAGAGGTTCAGTCATAGATTAGCGCATTGTTGAACTCAGCATTCATGCATGCACTAACTTAAACCAGCTTTCGCCATGTTTATCCCATTTGTGCACACCAGTTGTCGCTACTCTCTTTATGCAGGTACTCTAGGTTTTCTATAACTCGTGCGCCAAGTGCGTCGATACTTATGTAATACCTATTCATTAGGGGGGACGAATGAATAAACCCTCCCCCCTGATGAATGGGTATCAATGACAGATCGACGCCTCGGACGAATCCCATTTTCTTCGCTCTTTTGCATTCATGTTTTATATTTGTGGTCAGTTTCTCTATTTAATGTTTGAATTTATTTAAAGGTATGGTGACAAGAAAACTGCCTCAAAATTGGGTTTTACTGTATCTAAGGTAGATTTTCATGAAGATTACTAATACAAACATATTTTCCTCGTGGAAAAACCCGGTAAAATAAAAAAAAATCAACTTGTAAATTCACTTTCGGAACCCCCGTAAAAAAACTGAGTCCCGGGCGAACAAAAATGACGTCATCTTTGTGACGTCACCTGCAGACAATCGCAGTTTAGCTCGGTCATAGACGTACACGCTGAGTGCAATACTCACGTTGACACAGAGATATTATTTCCATTTGTTTCAATATTTGCAAACATTTGTTCAGGTTTATATCATGAACGATATACACTCAGATGTGTAGCTGCATCCTGCTACAATTATTTTCTTAGCAATTCTTAAGCATTTTCAGTAAAACCTCAATTTACAAGCAAAAATGAGTTTGTTTTACTAGCAAGTCATAGGCTCTGCATGTAAACAGTGCACATTCCTCCGTGTTGCGGTCTGCATGTGAGGTCATGAATCGGGTGACACGTGCGCGAATTCCCGTTCCGCTATAAATGACTTTTTTTAGGAGCATGGAACGCCGATGCGAAATAAAGCAAAAAAGTTGCATGAAATTTACCTTTTTTTCCCCAACTTAAGGATTTCTTTGAAAAAAGGAGTGTGGTATATCAATAAAGGCACATATTTAAAGCTATAAACCTGAATCAAAGTCGGGATTTCCCCATCCATTCATGGGAAGTTATGATCGATGTCATGTTTCTAACATTATAATCGATCATAACATACACTGTCAGCACCCACTGCGATATATCATGTTATTAGTTGAAGATGTTATTGTTCACGTTGATAAGACGTTATCGTTTACATTAACAAAAAATTCAAACAAATAAAATATATTTTGAATGTACAAATAATAGCATTTTACACAGAAATCTAGTAATAATAATATAACACGCGTTAAAAAAATATACCTGATTAAATTTTCCAACCATTTATTTTATATGCTGCGCAAGTACATAGACTTACATTACAATCGTACGTAGACTGAAAATTAATATTTGTGTGCACGTTAATTCGTGTAAATTTTGGCAGTCAAGAATTTTGATATTTTTGACTAATATATTGACATGGTCTTTCAACAACTTTGCCCTGCATACACTGAGTCTACTCGACCCAATCCGAATGGTATTAGTCGGTTAAAGTGTGACTAAATTACAAATGCATGATGACTTTTCTTGATCTTTAATAATGAATACATCACATATCTATTGACTATTTGATGCATATTTTTGTCATGTTTTGTATACTATAGGTGTTGTACTTGACAAACATCTCACCCTACAGAAGCACATAAAGTCTACATGCCGTTCCGCATCATGGGGCATTTCCAAACTTGGCAAGATCAGGCACTTACTGGATCAAGCTACAACTGAACGCCTTGTCCACGCATTTGTGTCATCACATTTAGATTACCGCAACTCTCTTCTAGCTGGACTTCCCAAAACTCACATCGCGCCACTGCGGCGACTCCATAATTCTGCAGCTAGGCTGGTCACACTTAGTAGGAAATCTGAACACATAACTCCAGTTCTTCGTTCCCTCCACTGGCTTCCTGTCCACCACCGCATAAGCTTCAAAATCCTACTTGTTGTGTATAACATATTTCATCAACTTGCCCCTAACTACCTACAAGATCTCATCTCACTTCGCTCATCATCCACATCCAGACACCTTCGTTCCTCCTCAACACTGCAGCTTTCCCACGGACCCCGTAGTGCAACTAAATATGGTGACCGTGCCTTCTCCTCAATAGCCCCTACCCTTTGGAACAAGCTTCCCCATCATATCCAAGATGCCCCCACAGTAGATTCATTTAAATTACTCCTTAAAACTCACCTGTTTAATCAACCATAGGATTTTCAGTTAAACGCATCATGTTTTATATCTTAGTTGTTACATTAAACTGTTATAATTGGTTTATTTAGCATTAGTATAGTATTGATTATTTAAGTATTGGTATTGTATACTTGTTTTGTTTTTTTCCCAGGCGCACACCGCATTAGTTGTATTTTTTCCGTTTGAAATGCGCTTAGAAACAGCCGTATAAAGCGCTATACAAATATTATGTATTATTATTATTATTAAAAGTGGAAGCATTTAAAAAAGATTTGTAACGGTTGGTTCAAAATTAGCTAATATTTGTTGGGCCCCACATTTATTACAAATGGTCACGTTTATGGATATTTCAGCCGTTTCTGAACAAATTTTGATGAAATAAACTTGATTCTGTCACTAAAATATTATGCTCTTCCAAATATTACACTCACTTTTCTTTTATCTCACAACTAAATTATTATGTGTAGCGCCCTCTCTAGCAAAACTCATCTATCCCTTTAACCGACGCAAACCAGCCGCATCGGGTTCAGTCGGCACAGTGTACGCAGGTCCCTGTTTTTGGAAGATCATATCAATATTAGTCAAAAATATCAACATTTTTTACTGTCAAAACTTAAACGTTATCAACGTTTTAAAAATACAGTCTCGACTACTTGTGTAACCTAAATGTATTCATTTGCGCAGCACATAAAGTAAATGGTTAGAAAATTTAATCAGGTATATTTTTAACGCGTGTTACATTATTAGTACTAGATTTCTGTGTACAATGTTACTATTAGTAGATTCAAAATATATTTTCTGTGTTTGATAAAAATGTATGATAACGTCTTGTCAACGTGAACAATAACATCTTCAACTAATAACTTGATATATCACAGTGGGTGCTGACAGTGTATGATATGATCGATTATGATGTTAGAAGCATGACATCGATCATAACTTTAAATTAAATAAATTTAAACATAAGATAGAGAAACTGACCAGAAATATAAAACATGAATGCAAGAGAGCGAAGAAAATGGGATTCCTCCGGGGCGTCGATCTGTCATTGATTTCCATTCATCAGGGAGGGGGGGGGGGGGTGATCTATTCATTTATCCCCCTAATGAATAGGTATTACGTAAGTATCGACGCCCATGGCGCATGAGTTATAGAAAACCCTAGTGCGATGCTCACCCATGAAGACCCTAAGTTTTTGATGCTCGTGTGGTCAGAAAGTACTATAAATCTGACATAAAACCGAAGGATGAAAATCAAGTTGGGAAATGTGCCAAGGATCACCGAAGTGATGCGGCTTTTTACGTAATTATTTCAAACATGTAGAGAAACTGACTAGAAATGTATATTATATTTTTGCTTATAATATATCACAATCGATCATATTGTACAATGATCGATGTTATGTTTATAACTTACTTACTTACTTACTTACTGCCCATTATGCCTCCTGGCACATAATGCAGCAACAACAGTTTCCCACTCCTTCCGATCCTGGGCCAGTCTCTGGATGGTTCCCCATGTGCGGTTCAGGTCTTTCAGGTCTTTAATCTCCCCTTCCACAGTTCTTCGCCAAGTGTTTTTTTGCCTTCTGGTGTCCAGTGGAGAGCTGTTCGTGTAATGGTCACAGTCATGCACTCGTAAATTAAATGCATTGAGCCATTTTGCGAAATTTCACTTCCTGCCTCCCCCTATTCTCTGGGCTACTGCAATCGCCCCAATTGCAAAATCACTACACATAATGCACCGTTTGAAAGGTATATAATAAGGCTTTATTGTGTCACCGATTTCGAGTATTCTTATAAAAAAAAATACGAGAGATATGATCGATCAAACTTGAGTTTCCGAACTTTTGTTGAGGGTTTATACAAAGACACTACAAGGGGAAGACTGGACCCTTCGCGGATTTTGTGTAACGCTGAATTTCGTACATGGGGAAGGGCGCCCCTAGCGTTGAGTAAGTAAACTTCTTGTTGTTTTCGCGCGTAGCCATTGAAAACACAATAGGGAACTGGTAGTGAAGTATCAAATTCCTTCTTATTTTTGCTTTTTTATCTCAAAATGTACACCAAATATTAAAAGGAGTTTGTTTCTAAGTTTGTCTTTTTACAGGTGAAAACAGGTTAACCCCCCCCCCCCCCCCCCGCCCCTTGGGCTGCCAAGCGAAAATGTGATGTGCATAGAAAAACGCAATCATGTGTCTAAACCCACACAGTATCCGCATCGTCATTGAGTCAACCCCCCCCCCCCCCCCCCCCCCCCTTAGCAAAAGCTCGATCCGCGGAGACACACAGACTGTATGAATATCACCAGGGAATGTAATTATTAGAGAATGCTAGAGATAAGAGCTACACACGTTTTGTTGTGTTTGGATATCAGAATGTCCGAAATTCGGTATATTTCTGATTGCCAAAAAAAAGAATGAAGATCTTCTGATTTGTGTTGTATATAATATTCGCATTTATATACATGTCATGTATAACAAATTATATATTTAGTTTTGCCAACGCATAAGTGGAACCATTACGTGAAAAGTAATTACAGTGCTTTTTAAATATATCTTTATATGCCGCAAATAGGAAAATGAATCAAAATGTAATAGCGACGTTATATCAGGCCTGCGTTATTTCATTATTCATGTTAAAGATTAAATGCATTATATTGCGCCTACTTAGAAACATAACATCGATCATTGTACGATGTGATCGATTATGATGTATAGAGATTATGTTTGAAATAATTATGCAAAATGCTGCATCACTTCGGTAATCCTTGGTACATTTCCCAACTTGATTTTCATCCTTCGGTTTTATGTCAGATTTATAGTACTTTCTGACCACACGAGTATTGACAACTAAGGGGTTTCAGGGATGAGCATTGCACTAGGGTTTTCTATAACTCATGCGCCATGGGCGTCGATACTTACGTAATACCTATAATTCATCGAGGGGGGGGGGGGATGAATGAATAGATCACCACCCCCCCCCCCCCCCCCCCGATGAATGGGTATCAATGACAGATCGACGCCCATGTCATGCGCTAGAGCGCCGGTCTAGCAATACGGAGCATACGGGTCCTATTTCCAGAGGAATCCCATTTTCTGCGCTCTCTTGCTTTCATGTTTTATATTTCTGGTCAGTTTCTCTATCTTATGTTTACATTTATTTAATTTTAAGTTATGATCGATGTCATGCTTCTAACATCATAATCGATCATATCATACACTGTCAGCACCCACTGCGATATATCATGTTATTAGTTGAAGATGTTATTGTTCACGTTGACAAGACGTTATCATACATTTTTTTTTTTCAAACAAATCAAATATATTTTGAATGTACTAATAAAAACATTTTACACAGAAATCTAGTACTAATAATGTAACACGCGTTTAAAAAAATACCTCATTAAATTTTCCAACCATTTATTTTATGTTCATGTTCTTTCAACAACATTGCCTTCCGTACACTGAGCCGACTCGACCCGATCCGACTGGTTTAAAGCCCGGCGCAGACAGAGCCGACTCGACCCGATTCGACTGGTTTTCATTCGGATCGGCTCAGTTTTCAGTGCCTTGCGACACACATTTTGCCAGTCGAAAGACAGTCGGATGTTAGTTGGGGCCAATTCAACACGATGAAACGGATCCGACCGACCGGGCCCACCTCTAGCCTGATTGGAACCAATCGGATCGGGTCGAGTCGGCTCTGTCTGCGCCGGGCTTTAGGCGATCTGCGCTTGCGATCTAGCCCGAGTTGCTAGCGATCTCGGTTCGGTGTGAATCGCACCAGTTCGCCGCGAGTCAGCCCGATCTCATTGCGTACGCGATCTTTTCGGTGCCCACTATGCGATCTCACGGCGACTTCCTATTGTTCCTATTTCCACGCATGCGTGCATGGTTGAGAATTACAGCCAGGTATTGTTCGATGTTGCCTGTCTTGACATCATAATGCGCTTTGCGAGTTTTTTTGATAAACCCAGTGCCCACTTTGCGATCTGCGCCTAGCGATCTTGCCCGAATAGGAGCGATCCACTGAGATCTGTGGTTAAGTCGCAAAGTGGGCACCAATGGTCGCACCAGATCGCTGTAACTCGCGTCCGCAAGAGTGGTGTCGGTTGCGGTCGCAAGGTTTTGGACATGTTCAAAAATCTGGCGACCAGGTCGGTTTCGATCGCATTCGCGGCGATCTGGTGCGATCTGGTACGGCCTAACTCCAGTCTTCACTTGGAACTTATGATTACTGTTTCCGACTCTGCATGTGAAATTGGTGTAAAAGCTCTTAATTACAACAACTAGCTACTCTGGTATCCCATATTTGCGTAATATTCTCCAAAGGCTGTCTCGGTGGAAGCTATCGAATGCTTTGTCAAAGTCAACCAAATTAATATAGCGTTTTCTCTGCCATTATGTGCATTGCTCAATGATATTACGTAGTGCAAATATCTGGTCAGTGCACCCTCTTCCCTTCCGAAAACCTGCCTGTTCCCTTCTGAGACTTTGGTCAACAGCATCTGTGATACGGGTAATAATTATCTTTGCCAGTATTTTACTTGATATTGAGAGTAAGTGTGATCCCACGCCGGTCCCTTTCGTTAAAAAGATAATTACGATTGAAGTGTTCAGATGTTCTATTATCCAACGGATCGTTAGAACTGTGTACAAAGTGAGTGCAATTTTGCTCATTACTCGGCTATATAACGTCCATTTGATTTGAACTTTTCACATAATACCCTGTGGACATAACAGATAACAACTGTACACATTTGACCAACTATTTATTACTAATTGCAAATGGCAACAAAGTTACTAGATCCCTTTAAGCCCTCTGCACAAAGAGTCGATGACCCGACTAGTTTTCAGTCAGGCTAGAGTCTGTTTCGCCCAGTCATAGACGTTTCAATGTCTTGAATCGAACTCGAATGATCTGCGCCTGGTTATACAGGAGTCACGAGGCAACGTTTATATATGAGCTCCTTAAAGGGTGACTAAATTACAAATTTGATGTACATTTTTGTCATATATTTTATTTTATTTTTTCTGTTACTTTTATTCTACCTGCTAATCTCCACCCCTAAAAAATACCTCCAGCATTGATTTTTGTGGCATCATAATACCATTCAACCATCAGTTAGCTAGATAAACATGAACAAAAGATATGTTCTCACCTTCTAAGTACCTTATTGCATTAGCACTGGATGTTTTGATTGAAACCCTTCATTTCATGGTGAGTGGGCATTGTATAAAACATGCAATGCTATTGTGAACAGGTGGTCAGTTGATAGGAAGGGAAATATCAATGTATTTTGTTCATCTAGCTGACTGATGGTTGAATGGTATTATGATGTCACAAAAGTCAATGGCTTCTAGAGGGGTTTGTTTAGGGGTGAAGCTTAGCAGGTAGAATAAAAGTTATAGAAAATAGTATACAAAATATGACAAAAATGTACATCAAATAGTCAAAAGATATGTGATGTATTCATTAATACAGATCAACAAAAGTCAACATGCGTTTGTAATTTAGTCACCCTTTAAAGTGATAGTTGAGTTCTGGTAAAGAGAGTACAGTTCAAGTCAAACTGAATTTTAGTAACCAAAACCTCCACCATTACATAACAAACTAATAGTTATAACTCTACCATACTTGAAATGAATTCAAAATCACAAACGACTGAGTGAAAAGCCTTTTATCATTCAAACAAAGGCGTTCAAACTCAAGATGGCGCTCTCTAAAAACACATTGGTTTAAACCATTTTAAATAAAATATTGTGGTATTGTGTAATATATTAAGGTTCGTAAAAATAGTGATTAGATAGATAAATAATGAACAACTATTAAAAAACTTCTTTTGAAAATTTTTGAAAAGAGGAAGCATTAACAATTGTAACGGTTGTTTCAAAATTAGCTAATAATTATTTGTAGGGCCTCACATTTATTACAAATGGTCACGTTTATGGATATTTCAGCCGTTTCTGAACCGATTTTGATCAAATAAAGTTTATTCTGTCGCTAAAATATTATGCTCTTCCAAATTTTACACTCAAAATTTTGTTTTATCTCACAACCAAATTATTATGTGTAGCGCCCTCTCTACCAAAACTCAGCTATCCCTTTAACCGACTAAAGCCCTAAGCACACAGAGCAGACTCGACATGCTCGACGCGGTTTTCATTTGGATTGGCTAAGTTTTCTGTGCCTCGCGAAACATATTTTACCAGTCGAGAGACAGTCGGATGCCAGTCGGTGTCGATTCAACACGATGAATCGGCTCCGACCGACCGGGCCCAGACTCTAGCCTAATTGGAAATCAGTCGGATCGGGTCGAGTCGGCTCTGTCTGCGCCGGGCTTTAAACCAGTCGGATCCGGTCGAGTCGGCACAGTGTCGAAGGGCAATCTTGTTGAAAGATCATGGCAATATTAGTCAAAAATATCAAATTTTTGACTGTCAAAATTTACACGAATTAACGTGCACAAAAATATTTAGTTTCAACCAAATTATTGTAACGTAATTATATATACTTGCGCAGCACATAAAATAAATGGTTGAACAATTTAATCAGGTATTTTTTTAATGCGTGTTACATTATTAGTACTAAATTTCTGTGTAAAATCTCATTATTAGTACATTCAATATATATTTGATTTGTTTTAAAAAAAAATGTCTGATAACGTCTTGTCAACGTGAACAATAACATATTCAACCAATAACGTAATATATCGCAGTGGGTGCTGACAGTGTATGATATGATCGATTATGATGTTAGAAGCATGACATCGATCATAAGTTAAAATTAAATAAATTTAAACATAAGATAGAGAAACTGACCAGAAATATAAAACATGAATGCAAGAGAGCGAAGAAAAT